>JANIJG010019150.1:0-94016 GCA_024611175.1 Megaceryle torquata
AGGAAGGAAAGGAAGGAAAGGAAGGAAAGGAAGGAAAGGAAGGAAAGGAAGGAAAGGAAGGAAAGGAAGGAAAGGAAAGTTGTGGCCACTTCCAAGGACTTGCAGGCCAAACTCTTCCCAGCACAGCCCACCTTGGTGTACTGTGCCTACTATGTGGGGCCTGCAGCAGAAGTGGCAGTGGGAGGCACGGTGGTGGGCAGCTGTGGGATTTTTTGAGAAATAAGATGCTAATAATTAGTGATGTAACTTAAGCACAACTCTCTAGGGACTCCACATTTTCTCCTTGGAGAAACTGTACTGCCCAGGTAACAGGGATGTTAATGGAGTGGGTACTGGTCCCAGGAAAGCTGCCCTCACCATGCTCTGGGTAACTGTGATCACAGCAAAAATATTCTTCCCGTAACAACAGGCCCCAGGTTGAATTTTCCAAGTTTGAGAGCAAGGGTTTCATACAGAAGCCAACATCTGCACTGCCCCTTTCCCCCCAACCATTTTGACAAGGTTACCATGGTTACCAGTTTTACCTTGAAAGGGCTTAAAACCCTCCAAGCACTCCCCAAGGCTTTTGCTTTCCGTGCCAGTCCTGTTCATCCACGTGTCCAATGTAAAAACCAACCTCACAATGGAAACTGCCTGCACTGAAATCGCAAAAGCCACCGCCTCCACCACCGCTGCTTTTGGCCAATTGAATAACAACCTCTGATTGTCGTGACTCATTTTGAAGAGCTTGTTTCCAAAGGTATTTTAAAAATCTTAGAGGATGTTTGCTGCCCTTCACCAGGTAAGGGTGGAAGAGTAAACTGGCTTCGTAGGGATGTCCCTACTGATGTAAGTCGGGTGTTTGCCCATGGGGATGGTGCCGGTGCTGGCAGCAGCACAGCAAGCTGAGACCCTGTCTGGTGCAGCGCAGAGCTGCTACCGCGGCTGGAGCACATGCCAGAAAGATTATTTACGCTCCTTGTACCTCATGCAGAAGAACTTCCTGATGCTGCACAAAACTATAGCTTTAGGCTCTCAGTCTCTCACAGCATATAAAGAAAGGGTTTGACCGCTCATGGCTGCAGAGGAAAGGCAGAGAGCCCAAAATAAACACAAGTACTGAGAACTGCTTCTACTACCACTAGCGTTCAACAATACTGGAGTCTACCAAAAGAACTGATTTTACGGACATTGCCCCATGTCAGAGACAAGAGGCAAAAAATGCTGGCTTTTAAGATGTGCAGAGTCTGTTACGCCAGACCAATTACCAAAACAGGGGTGTATTTGACAGGGACAGCATTAATTAAACAACTGTCGCCCATGTCAGGCATTTCGGGACTCTATGTCATGGCTCCCACTAAAGAAAATACACCACATCCATGGTGCTCACAGGGAAATGTTCCAAGGCAGAGAGCCGCCCCCCCAGGTAAGGAGACACCAGCAAGACACCACCACATCAGCTACTCTTCACTTATGGCTATGCAGTGAAGAAATTACAGTTGATAGACTGTTGTTGAAGTTGATAGGTTTAAGTTCACACTCTTCACAGTCATAGAAACTCACAGGGCTGTTTTCAAAGAGTCATCTGTGCCTTTAGAAATATTCTCTAATGTGCTCTCAATTACATGCTGCATGGTACATTAGATGATAACAGAACTTAAAAGGTTAACAGGAGAACTTGTTCAAGTTTAACTGTTTTTCTTCCCTATATAAAGGCTCACAGATCTGTGTAGTGGGTCTTTGGCCTGCTACAGCTTTGTCCTGCCTTGAAGAAAAAGATAAATCTCTGAAGTTCTGGCCTCTAAGAGGTAAATTCCAATGGAAACAGCTTCTATCTTTCCACTTCTTTTCACAGACTCTGATTTCCAGTTGTGAGTCACTTATCTACTAGATGCACAGAGAGACCAAACTTTAGTCTACTAATCTAATCCCTTATCCAGAAAATCTGTTGCCCAGGGTGCGGCAGAGGTTGCTGTATGGAAAATGAAGGAGGGAGGTGAGCAACCATGGCAGCAAGATTACACAGAGCTTTCTATCCTTATACACAAGTACCAACAGCACAATCTGTGATGAAGGACAGATCAAACTACTTGCTCCATGCTCTCCAGCTACAACAGATACTTAGTAAATGAACAAGAAAAGAGATCACCAGTTACCCAACAGCCGTCCTAGGCTATCCAACTAGGCTTAAGCCCCTGTGAAGTAGTATTAAAGGACTACTAGCTGAGCAAGACCATAGTCGGGTCTGCCCCTACAAAAGATGCCTTCGTCATCTACCCTGCAGAAGACACCTAACACCTTTATTCAGTTATGCAGAATTTTCTGGAACACCAAACCTTTACCTCTGTGGATCTCTGCCACTGCTAAAGCCCACTGAAGAGCAGCAGTTCTTCACCTGAGCAGAGTCACCTCCCAAGTCCCATAGCCTCATCTCACAACTCACCAAGAAAAGCTACCTGGATCACAGGATACGAAAGTGCAACATTTTTATTTTCTTTCCCCAGCAGTGAAAGTTTCCTTTGGTTCTACAGCAGTTCATGCTGAAAGCCCCAGCACAGGAGAGAACCAGCCCTGTTTGCTGGTCCTTCCCCAGACCTACAGCTGGGGAGCTGCACGGTCAGATCACCTCCACACATGATACAAGTTAGGACCAAGGGACCTGCCTAATCCAATGACCACATAAACTTACTCCAACTTAAAAATGGTTACTTGGGAGTGATAGAGGGGCAGGGCAAATCTGATATGTCAACCCAAGCAGACTACTACTGTGCTGTTTGTGTGAACTCCCCGATTTGACATCATACCAACAGGTCTTTCCTCGTACGTGAAACTTAGAACTGAACACTGCAGTGTAGCTGTCTCCTTTACCTTGAAAGCCTCAAGACTGCTTAACAGCCTAGGTACAGTACACAGCAATTCTTGTTTCCCACATAAAAGCAGAAGTTAAATACCAAAATTTCTCCAGGAATCCCAAATTTAAAAGATTCAAAGCCCTTCCAGCTTTCACGCCAAGCCATCGAACAGTGCAAAGAACAGTTTATTCTTCAACTCTACTGTTGACGTAGGCACAATACAACAGGGAAAGTATTTAAGAAGGGCTACTGCTGAATCAGCTTCTGAAGCACTACTCCAGACTGAAATATGAACAGGCAACGTGCAGGTGAAACAGCATCAGCAGCCAGCAACGTGCAGCACGGATGGGTTTCTCTCAATTAGCATAGCAATTTTCTGCACATTTTCCAAAAAGCATCCAACGGTTTCACCAAAAATAGGATCAAAACTACTATGCAAATTGTTGTCACAGCTCAAAATGCTAATCAGTTTTTTTAAGGACACATCAGCCATATGCAGACAGGTTAAATTTATGGCACAGCCGTGACCAAGAAGCTAAACGCGCTCCTTTGAAAAGGCTGAATGAAGAGGTTAGCCTGTCTTTGAATCGCCAGTCTCAAGCCTGACAGTAACGGGACTAGAAGGTAGCTTTGGGTGTAGAGGTCATAACAACACGTACCTGCCCCAGTCAATGCTTTTAAATCTAGTGTGCACTAGCTCTTCCACGGACACCTCCCCTTTCCTTTCATGCTTTACTGATCCTTTTTCCTAATCTATCAGAAGAACCAACACTTATATTTCCTCCCTCCTCTTGAGAATGTGGATGAATGATTAAAGCTGCCAGGGTAACCTCTTTGGCATGCATGCCAATAACTCCCCACGTAACAGCCTTTCCTCTGCCTCGCTGCCCTGGCCCTCTGGTGATTACTGAAATCCCTTGAAGTGGTCAAATTGCAGGGCAGCCCCCATGGAAACCTATTTGGAGCTGTTTTGAGCTCATACCAAAGAATGATGTTTTTAATACAGACTGTTCTTTTTAAAGCCCTGGAAAAGCGGCTGTAATCAATTGTAGTGGGAGAACTGCAAATCTCCACCAGTTTCAAAAGTCCCATATTGATTTCTTTCCAGTCCATGGATTTCAACAAAATAACCCCCCCTACGTGAGGAACCCAGAAATCAACTAACATGAAATCATTTAAATGAAGACAATTTTGCCACTAGTAGCAAGAATTTGCAATAAATTGTCTCAGTTTCCTTCCTTTCACATAAACAGGGAAATTACACATAACTATGCTATTAAAATTAGATTAAGTACCAATTAAGTATTACTAGCAAGGTTTATGTAGGGCAACTGAAGTTTGTCACAGGTGAGGAGGAATCGGACTTAACAGCTTAAGGAGCGAACGTTTCCAATACCTGAATGCATAACCTGTTACTCAATAGGGACTTCTTTGTTGAACAATGAAGTCCATAAATCTCTCAGTGGACACTTCTGTTTGTCACCTGCAGCCAGCAGACTCTAGGTGATGATCCACCAAAGCTCCACATGGGTGGAAAAACAGCCACTGGTAGATCTAAAATCCATCTGATCTTTCTAAAATTGTGTGCTATTGTAAAAATTAGCTAAGAAACTTCCATCCCTCCCCCAAAACCACGAAACCTATTTCAGAAGATGGTCATAAACTACTCTAAAGAGGAATCCTGAATCCTCTAGAACAGAGATGAATGTCGGTGGTAACACATTCATACCCCAGGTTCACTAGATTCTTACTTGAGGAGAGTAGTGCTCAAATAAGCTTTAATAAATGAAACACCTTTGTATCAGGACTCTTAGTTTCATTACAACAGAATATGCAGGCTGTGCACCCAAGATGAGAGGAAAGAATCACCCTTTAAACAAGTATCTTTAAAAATCCCCAACAAACAAACAAAAAACCCCAAATCATCATCTTTATACTAATTCAGGTGGCTGACAGAGAAGATCAGCTGCTCAACATTGGTACTGTTGAATGATGCAAAATGCAAACTGAGCCACGGCTCAACGTGAACTTTACATTAGCCAGCAGAACACGCTGCACACGCTGACGACTTTCATCAGTCCATGAAAACAATTATGACTTCATTTGTTCAGGCAACTACTTCTAACTTGTCAGGTGGTGTCTGGCCACACAGAGCTAGGGAATCAGTTTGTCCTCTGTCAGGGAAAGCACTGGTAAATCCAAAACTTACTTAGATTAGGCCAGAAGCCATAATCTCTGTATAGAGACATATAGACTGGTACAGTCTTCGCAGATGGAAACAGCAAACACAGAAAGCACTGAAGAGACCAGGTACATCCTTGTAAGATACCTCTTTGTATCCCAGATCCCCAAACAGTAACACAACAAAGATTACTTTATTGCTGTTTCCAGGTGCCAACTCCCACTCACCTCACTGGTCTACAAGATTAAGCTGTTGGATTCAGCGCTCTGATCCCGTCTTACATAACTGCATTTTTGCTACAAAGGCTTGGTCATACCCTCTTTGATGCATACAAGATAAGAAGTGAATTTACTTCAGATGGGGTAAAACACCACTACTAACTTTTACTATGAAAGCAGTTGAGAGAAATCAGAGATACAGCAGCTTATACGGGTTACCTGGCTTCAGCAGCTGTCTGGTATGCTGCCCTTCGGCTACGGTGCCCCTCCTTCCACCCGGGAGAAGGCATCACTAACGCAAGCCTGCCTGACTCCTCAGCCAAAGATGACAGACTGGTTGGCTGGGAGGGGGAACACAGCACACTGCCAGCAGTACCAGCCAACTCCTTAGTCAGGTGGGGCCGAGGCAGGAAGGAAGGATTTTCCCTCCTGCCCTCCCTCCATCTTTCACTCTCCTGGTGGCTCCTCGGGGCTTGCTCTGCAGCATCAGACTGGGCAAAGAAACCCAGGGGATGATTTCTTCTGAAGACAAATACAGCCCAAGGCTGCATTCAGAAAGAATGCAGAAGAAATTCAGATGTCTGCTCTTAAAAATCCCCACAAATGAACACAGACAGCATCAAGCTGAAATTGCACAGCACAGGGTACACTAAAATAAAAGTTACTCCATGAGCAGTGGAAAGGCTGATACCTGATCTTCTACAGAGGTTCCCCTCCCCACCACAACCCCAGCTCCCGCCCCTTTTTCCTGTGCTACTCCCTCCCTGTGAGCTGTGTGTGTTGATGTGGCAGAGCATGGATCAAGCAACTCCTAAGATGTAGGAATTTCTCAAAATAAATGTTTCAGATGGAGTTATATAGGGGACCACCTTCAAACAGCACATAACCTTTTGTTTTGTTTTGTTTTTGGCTTTTTTTTTTTGCCTTTTTTTTTGTTTAAAGCATGGTCAAGAAAGCTGCTTTAATTGAAGGATTAGTGAACTGATAACATAATCTCTCCCAGTTATCATGAGTGGCTTCTTATAATGAAAACTGGCTGAAAAAAGCTTCATACTGATTACCTTCAGCTGTCATTTAAAAAATAATGCTACATAGAACTACAACCAAAACAATTACATTCATAATTAAGGTAGGGATAAATTACACTGTACCTGATAAATTAGCTACCCTTGACTTAAAAGGAAGCAAGCCATTTAAGTTGCTTGACAGCATTTTTAGCAGTCATAAATCTAACTGAAGAATAAAATACAACAAAGACTCTTAATGGTATTAAGTATCTGTAACAAAGAACAACCCTTTCTTTCTACCATTCATACTTTAAATGAGAGCTCTGCTGAAGGGAACAAAGATTTCAGTATTTCTAGAGCCAAACTCTGAAATCTTCACACAACTGTCTCAGCACTGTCAATACAAGGTTAGCAGCACTCTACAATCTTTACTGCCTTATCAATGCTCTAAAGCTTTTAAAAATCCATATGCCTATAAAAGCTCTTGGAGCTGTTACACAGTGAGGATTCCACAGCATTATTGACCTGGGCTGCCTCTTTATCCTCGGTAAGTTATTTTAAGCAACTTTCTGCCAGCAAGCAGGTCTCTTTGTTAGGCTTTGTCTGTATCATTGCTAAAGCACTGCTTACAATACAGCACAAAATGAGGAGGTACTAAGCAGAAACCAGAAAGAGGTCTGTCAACTTCCCTTGTTATAGCTTTTTTCTTTTTGCCCTCCGCTTTCTTGATACACTTCTAATATCCTACTGATCACTGCCCTGCTGCCAGGAATCTGGCTGCACACCTAAGGTACCTCCTGACAGGGGGCAACGTGAATGTACAGCAAACAAGAGAGACTAAATCCACCTTTTCAGGAGCGTGCTATTTAACCTGCACACTTGCTGTTGCCTTGTTGGCATCTATATATATATATTAGAGAAATAGAAGCTAGCAAATGTATTTACCTACTGAGTAAGAAAACACATTACCTGGCTTGGGACGTGAGGAAGGGAAGAGGAAAAAGGCAGGTAAATTTCTCATACTTCGAACTCAAAACCAAAACACTCTGCTTTATTTTTAATTCCCTTATCAGATAAGGGTCTCCAGCTCGTGGATCATATTGCTGTGGCATGGGAGGAAAATCAAAGCTCAGCCCAACATATCCACACATACCAAAAAGCGAGTTCGTGGTCTTCTGCAGGCTCATGCCTTGGGGTATCAACTGAGAAGGCTGATGGTAGTAGCACAGCACCTTCCTTGGACTGTAACTTACAAATAGCCGCGGTGAAGCAGCCTCATCCACGCTTCCTATCCTTTACAGCTTATCCAAAATATTTATGAGGTGATCCTGTCTGGGGAAGCAACTCTTGCTCATCCTTTTACTTTGAAGTTTCAGATTTTGAAAGCTTGCGTGGCTGGTGACCCATATTACTCCTTGGTGTCATCAGAACTACTAAGACCTACCCTGACCTAATCCAATGGTACGCTTGCAAATGTACTCAAAAGACAGCCCATGCAGGCATAGAGAGATTTAGATTTGATACCAACTTCTGTATCACACCTGATAACCAGACTCTCAGCTGAGGGCCTAGGCATACAGAGGAAGCTGCTGGGGGAGGGGGTAACAGAAATATTTAAACTACCGAGTCCAGAAATCTCTGCTAGTGTTATTTTATTTCTGAATGTTAGATCGACTTTCCTATTTCCTTGTCAAACCTTTGGAGTGAACGGCAAGAACAATGTTTTCTAAGCTATAAATTCAGTAGAGCTTGCAAGTACCACAAGAACACCTTCTCAGCAATGACTTACGGAAGCAACTAATTCAGCACGGGCATCTTTGTGCTACTTAATACTGTCAGGTGTCAGCAGAAATAGTGGACACAATGGATAAGTAACCAGTCAACCCAGAGTAATTCCAGATAAAGCACACATGCATTCCAATTATCTGCACCTTATTTCCGACAGTTCTGCTTCAATAATACAGCACATAATCTGCTCCATATAGCTGTCAATCAAATGGACAAATTCTCTTAAGGTTTCATTGCAGATGTGTCCAAAGCAATTGCACTTTACAAAACTACCCCCAGATTAATGACAAAAGTTTAATTCAAACCACAGGTTTTTCTCTGCAAGCAATAATAATAAAAAAAAAGGTTGCTATGCTGACAGCATCAGAAAGCTTCTTAGTTCCCGTTTCTGTTTGCTTCAGTAAAAGTGTCACTTGGCACTTGGAAATGGAAAAAGCAAAAAAGGGGTTTCATCAGCGTAAGGGTTACAGATGTTGGCTGCTTAATAGACCTAACCTTGCACAAACATGCTCACCTCCTTTGGTTCTGAGAGCTTAAAAAAATAAATCAATCCAAGGACAAAGAAGGGAGGTGCAAAGACTGCTTAGGGAGACCATACGGCAAAACATTCAGATCTGCCACAGCAAGACAAGACAGAATAGTTTTGCAACATTAGTAGTACACTCGCACGTGTGCGTAAAGATAGAGTGGTCAAGGACTGTGCTTCTTTCAGATGACAGCAACGCAATGCAAAGGAACATTTTAACACGTGCCTCTATACAGATCGACAGAAGAATGCGCTCGCACCGTGGGTTTAGTAGAATGTGTAGAGGAGTTTTCTATCACACAATAATGTCATATTTAAGTGCTTCTCAAATTAGATATTTTGATCAAGAATAAACTTCTCACAGGGCATGGCATGAAGTGTGTAAATCCAGTTTTGTCATAAACGTGTATCAAAAAATTAGACCAAGAGCTTGTTGGTAAATGCAGTAATGAAAGCAATACAAATGGAGGCAGCTTTTTATGGCATGCTGGGGAAGATAACTGCAAGGATGCAACTGCAATGCTACATCACAGCAAGCAGCATTTGTTTACTCACTTTGACCAGACAGAAGAGGTAAGAAAGATACTTTCATATGCCATTTTCAGGGACAATAACTGAATGAAGGCAGACAATAACCAGGAAGCATTTAAGAACTGAGAAGGTGAAGATCATTTCTGCTGAAAACTCATTTCATGTCAGTAGCTGAGGCGTCTTGTTAAAAGAAACTCAGAAGTTTATTATGACATGATAAAAAAAGACCATCAGGCAGAAGAATGCAGCAGCTACTGGCATTCTGATAAAGCAGAGTCATCGGCTCATTCCATCTCTTTAAAAAAAGCATCAGCCTGTACAGGACACATCCCACAAAAGCTAATGATACCCATCCAGCAAAATACACAGCTGCACTACACTTCCAGAAAAATTGGCTTATCAAGATGAACCGGCACCCCAAGAGTTTGCTGTGCTGAAAAAGTGTTCAATTAACAGCCTGACAGAGCATGGCCTCTTCTGGAGACCGAAGGCCCCAGTCCAGCTGCTGGCAGGGGCTTTCCTCCATTAATTACATGTATGCACACATGGGCCCATGCTACAGTCCCCCAGGGAAGCCTCTGATGGGCTGCAAGAGCAGATTACTACTGGCTTATGACTCAGATATACCTGTTATGCAACCAAAAGGCTTAACAAGCCTCCATTTAATTCTTTTGAAATTAGTTTGAAGGGGGAAAAAAATTGAATGGTTATGAAGAACACTGAAAAAAGAGATAAACCCCCTAAAATACAGCACAAAGATATGGGATAACACTGCAGTTTTCAATTACCAGGGTGAGGGCAGAGTCAAGAGGCTCTGCTGACAGCCCCAGCCACCATGAGGTCTTGCTCTTTGTTTTCTGCCCAAACACTACGTCCTTCATGAGCCTGTTTGCACTTTTTAATAAAAGAAAGACCAGACCACATTTTGCAAGTCTAATATTATTGAAATCTGCTTCGGAGGTCACGCCACTTTCTACAGCAGGCCATGGAGCAGGACAGAGAGGGAAGTGTCTGTCCCACCGGCCCCGCCACCCACAGCACCAGCAGCCAGGGGCCCTGGGAACGCTACCGCTCCTCACACACACCAGTTTGGCAGCCACTGGCTTTGGGCAGGCAGCAAGAGGCACCGGGAGCCAAAGGCAACCCTCTAGGCAAGCCATGGCCTGCCTTGCAGACAATGCAGAGTTCTCTTCATTGTTTTCCTGTAGGGCTCGTTTGAAGCAGCACACCACTTGCATTCAGAGTGAAAAGCCTCATTTTGCCATCAGAAAGCTGAGAAGTTTTCAGCAAGCTGATCCTGGGCACACACGTGCTGGACATTAACTTGTCCCGGCCCACTTTGGTCCAGCTCTGCAGCAAGTCCAGCTGGCACTGAGCAGCCAGCAGGGCCAGGTTTTTCAAAACCGCATTCTGTGAGGATGAAAGGGGGTTGTGTTGTTCCCCTCTCTGTGCTGATTACAGCTGCAATTCAGAGGTAACACCAAATGGAACGCACTTGGGTTTCTAACAGTCAGCCGCCCTCCTTCAGCATTTGCTGAAGCAAATAAAAGTGGCACGTAAAGATCTGACCACAAAACCTCAGCACATATAGTCTGGACACTGAGGGACAGGCTGCAATAGTACTGCCTTTTTTGTCTTTTCTTTTTTAAACTAATAAATGAGATTCAAATAAAGGGATAGCTCAAGATATCTCGCACTACTTGTCCACCTTATACTATCTTAGGAAATCAACGTAATATCCTACTATTGATTTCAAACCAGGATGTATAGTTTCCTAGATATCCTAGCATATATCACATCCTGGTATCAATTCATAATCAGCCCTATCACCTGAAAGTTAAATCTCGCATTCATCGAAGCAGCCACTAAAGAAGCAAGCATCTCCCTCACTCCCAAGCCTACACCGCTGGATCACGCAGCGGAAGGTTCCCATTTTGCTGGAGAAGGTTGTCATCCATGACATTACGCAGTGCTGAAGGAGCCAAACAGATTAAATGGACATCTGCCTTTCCAGTCTGCTATAAAATAGGTTTAATACCGAGCAGTGTTTAAACAGTAAAGCTGTCTGCAATTGCTGCTCTATAATCTGTGAGCAATCTATCGGTCTCAGCGCTGAACTTCCATTACTGCTTCTCTGCAAGTGGCTGAAAAAACTTCCAGGGCACATACTCCTTGTTTAAACCCCAATGCTAAAGAAGAATTAAACACAGATTCAGTCTGCATTCATAGTGATCCTGGCACATGTGAAGCATCAGGCTTCTATTTTGAAAGCAAAGCACAGAAGATACTGTGAAACCTCCAGTTTTGGCTGCTATTCGCCATGTTACTTCCCTCTGAACGCATTACTGCAGGAAACACCACGAGGACTTGCCAAAGCCATGCAGAGCCTCCCATCAGAGCTCTCATCTCCCCACTCTCTGAAACATCAGCACCTCACAAGAGAGCCCAGGATGCAGCTGCAGTCCCGTGCCACCCATGGAGCTTGGCTGCTCCAGCTCGGAGCCATCCCAAGCAACAGCATCAAACTCAACATCTTTTTCAGACTTGTTGCTTGAAATTGTAACGACAGTGGGATTACGATTGTCACGTTGGGGATTCAAAGGCTTACTTCTTTTAACAATGCAATCTGTGCTGACACATTTTGGTTAAGATCTAAGTGGCCCCCACTCCCGGACCCTGCCACCAAAAGCTATGCACGCCAGCAGCTGATGTCCCTGCTCAAGGAAACTAAAGGTGTTTCCATTTAAGCGGGGGAAGACCAAGTGGGAGGAGACGTGTGCACTCTGGCGCAGGCATGGGATTCAGGTTGGAGTGAGGCCAGAGCTAAAGACAGGTACGTCCCAGAGGATTGTTGCACCTTGTGATGGGGTCACACCCGGATTACGCCGCTTCCCCATCTGGACGTCAACCAGCCCAGGCCATCCCTCTTACACAAGAGATGGCTTCCAGAGTGGATTAATGTTAAACCTTTTCATGTTCCTCTATTCTGTCGTGCACAGGTCATTGCACAGAGCTCTGCGACATGGTATCTAAAACATAGGACTAACAACCATCACCTGTTCTCCCCTTCATATGCCCTCTCCAAAGCTAGGATTTTATGTGGCAGATCCCTTTGCTTTATTTGGAGTGGGCAGACAGGTTGTGCCACAAAGGCACAAGTTACATCACTCCATTTACACATGGCAAAGTGAAATCAGTTCTCCGTAACAGGGATATCAGTTGCTGATTTCACACCTTGCAGCCAACAACTAGCTTAAAGGCAGCTCCTGCCCACTTACTTACTCATCCATAAATTCTGAGTTTCCAGCAAGTGCCCAGCATGGTGGCTGGTCAGGACAAGGAGCCCAGCCGAAGGGCACTGCTCCTCGCAGGACCCGTGCTCAGCTCTGCTGCTGACTGCAGCCAATCTCAACAGTACCTCCTGCATGGGCTGGCGGTTTCAGCTGGCCTGATGAGAGGTGCCATGCCTAAAACACAACGTCAGCCTTGGGTGAAACCTAAAGTATTTTTCCAACATTATCCGCACCTACTCTGTGCCCCTCTCTGCTCGGCACAGAGAGGTAAAGGATCAAAGTGAGTCCCCAGAGAGTCATATGCGCATTCCTTTCCCTCTTAAAATCTCTGTACAATTAGCATAATCACTACAAATAGACTTCACTTGTAATTTTGAAAGCAGTGGCCTCATGCCAGATTATTCAGCTCAGGGCTTTAATACAGCAGAACTCACAGATGAGACTAAGGAGATGGGGAGACACAAAGTCACTGTGTATTTCAGGCACCTAACTTCAATTCATAGTAGCTAAATTTAGGGCTGAAAGTCCTACAGATCAGTGGCGAGAGGTATACTTATTTCTCCAAAGGGCTGTTCACAGTCCTGATTTTATGTCTGAATTCAGACTCCTAGGTTAACAGTTAACAGTTGAGCAAGTCCTTCCAATGCATGTTAAGCAAGGGAGTCAATCTCTGATTGAAATGCCATCTACAGCGTGAGGTTCCAGTAGGTCTGACTGAGTTTTGGAATAAAACAGTAGAGAGACACACTGCAAAACCAGCAGATCGTCCGTATTTTCCAAGGGAACAATTACTGTGACAACAGCACATTTATGAGACACAGAAATAAACCTCAGTATCTCAGTGCTGCCATAAGATGCACTGAAAAAACCCCAAAGCCCATGGCTTCAGACTGCAGACCCATACATTTTTAGCTGACTGCTCCTGTAACAGATCTCTGCTTATTTGTAATGACACATTATAACCCAACCGAGTAACCGAGTAGGTGACTCATCCCTGGAGTGGGACAGTGGGTACTCATTTCTCCGGATGCTTTATAAGGAAGAGGTAAAAAAAGGAAAAAAAAAAAAAAGGCAAGCAGTCACAGAACACAGAATTCCCGACTGCAGAGTTTTCAGCAAGCTGTATTTCTCTGGCCACGTACAACAGCAGCTATTTCAGCTCTGCAGTGTACAAGCACCTAAACATCACCATCATGCAAATAAATGTGTGGACCAGGCTGTAGAGAAAACTGAATCTGCTGGCTAATTAGCACAGTACCATGTGCCAAAAAAAACTCTTCCAGGTAAACTTTTCACCTCTTCTTACGCTGCTTATAGTTGCTTGATGACTGCCATGAAAGTTATGTTGTTCCACACTCAGAGCACTGCAACTCTCCTCCAGTTGTTAATTCTGCCCGGCAGAGTCATTAAACGAAGGGTACCGTCTATTAGATCCTTTCCCAGTGCCGTCCAGTGCGTACTGGAGAATGAATGCTGAACATTAGACTTTAGAACTAAGATTTTCCACACGCTGCTTTGAGGAATAGAAACCAAAGGAATAGCTGCATTGCAATACAGTTACCAAAACCCACAAAAACATCTATTCGGTATCTGGGAAGGATGCAATGATTTGTAAAACCTGCAGACTGTGTATTTTACTTTATTTTTCTCATGCACAACAAGAATGAAGTGCAATCTATTAAGGCTCGAAATTAAAAATCCCGTATGTATCATGCAATAAGAAAGAAACCAGTCAAACCAGTTCAAAATTTCCAGTTCTCTGTAAAAGAGCATTGTACACCTATCAATTACAGAATAGCTGAAAATCTGACCTACCGCCAAGCTGTAAATGTGAGGTGTGCTTGTGTTAAAAAGTGTTTGAAAGTTCTGGTAGTTATACACCTAATCTACCTAGAGACACTAAGGTCCTATTCCCCCAGCATAAGACAGCAGCACTCCCGTTCCTATTCCTGTCACCTTCTTCTCATTGGAGCTGGGCTACTGATAAGTGCCCACACAGTATGAAAACTCTCTAAGGATACCTGGATACAATGCACTCACAGACAATGGTGTCCTGGTCAGCAAGATGAAATTACCTTACAGTGGATTAGAAAACCTTCCGAGAGGGACATATTGTCCTAATGTAATAGGAGGCTGTGGGAACAAACAAGCCAAGAACAAAACAAGACAATTATACAAAAGCGACTTCCCAGCTAATGACTGAGAGGCAATTACAGGATATCGGCATGTTTCCTGGCCCCAAGCTGCAGGACCATCTCTGTTTGTCAGCGATAGGGGAAAAGGAAAAGAGAAAAAGCACAAACAAGCATGGTGAATTTAAACCCCATTCCTGGAAGGCCCCAAGTGCCCAGGGGGCCAGTCTTAAAGAGAGTGATTCAGCTCCAAAGACATCTACTCTGGGGCAGGCAGCTGCCTTGAGCTCGGGGTCCCAAATCTCATTTTAGGAAATCCAGTCACGGTAGCCAGGGGAGCTTCCTAAGCACAGGCATGTATTGCAGCTTGGGATGCTTCAGGCACCCTGCCTTGTCCCTAGCTCCTGTTCCAGATGGACATGTGCCTCCTGCAGGTCCCATCACCCCTTCCAGGACTGTATGGCCCTCCCAGTGACAGAGGGTATCTCAAATGGCACAAAACGTTAAGATCATTTGTCTTTGTTCCAAGCTGGGAGGGGAGGAGTTTCAGGCAGAAGGAGGCTGTCTCTGAATCAGTGACTGGTCTGTGGCATATACAAGTCAAAGGACCCTGAATGAAGGTTGCACAGACATCTGAAACACTTCTGGAACCCTCAGCTTTGTAACCTCAGCACACGCTCCCTATACACAGGTATTGAATAAAACATCAGCAAAGCCTGGCTTATCACCCTTCAGTGAGAAGTTGCTGAGCAACTCCTGCACAGCAGGACATGCTTTGGAGATGACTCCAGTGTGTCACCCAACAAGTCTCCTGAAGTCCATTTTCATCACCTAAAAACACCTTGGATGATGTGGTCTAGGCCAAACCCCCAGATGCTCCAACAACAGCAGATGTCAGCGCAGACTTCGTACCCCACTTATGCAAGACAATTCCACGGGATACAAGAACTACACTCAAGATTTTTTTCTCTCAGGTTACCTTTTTTAAACTAAAAATGCCAAGCACAGAAGAAAGTTTCCAAACCTTCAAAGATCATTTCAATAACCTGTTGCTTATAGCAGTGAGAAGAACTCTAATGTCTTTGTAACAAATATATTAGGACAATTTTTCTAATAAATAGAAAGCCAAGAACCCCAATCTTTGCCTTCCTCACCACAACTTAAAGAGTTGTTTAAACTGTTTCTCCTCGCTGCTGTGGGAAAGCCCCTGAGAACCAGCAATAGCTCCTGCACCAGTGAAGAGGTAAATCTAAACTGTGCAGCACCCTGTTGAGCTTTCCTACAGATCCATTCAGTTCCCCTCACCTCCTGCCACCTTCAACACATTCATGTCAGAGGCTGTGGGAGCGCAGACTGCTACATCAGCCACAGCTTCTTTGGGAAGGAACAATCCTCCTCCCCTCTGCCATGGCGAAAAGCTAACAAAGGCATGAAGGGAAAGAGGAGGGAACCCATCTCACCAGGCTTGTGCTGTTCTGGCTCCACAGTGAGACATCAGTGTTCTCAACAGCCCTGGGGCTCCACAAGTATACAGAGAATAATTTTCAGTCTTACGCCTGTAGACACAGGCATAGGATTAGAAGATGTCACATTAGTCATACCTCCGTCACGAAAGCTGGAGAAAATATTCCGATCTGGAATATTCTGGATTTGATACATGCACGTGAGTGCAGATAGCTACGAGGTGGTTTGCACAGATTTACATGTAGCGGTTCTCAGCCACACGGTCCCTTTGCAAAACCAAGGCAAGTCTTCAAAGAACATTAAAAAGAACTTGCAGGCTGCAGTCCTGAACTGGACCTTATATTAGATGGGCAACTGAAGACAGCAAAATGAAGCATTATCAGCTGGCTGTGTCAAAACACCTATAGATCTTCTACTGCCAGAGTTTCTCATGGTACAGATCACCAGCCACATTTATACAGAGATTAGCAGAAAATCCTGGGGAACATCTCATTCTTTCTTCAAGGCCAGAAGGACAGGTCCACGCAGGATTTGCAAAGGCTGTTGCATTCTTACTGATGTTTCCCTCTTGGCTGGATTAAGCCAGAAATCAGCCAGGCGGTGGAGTTCACAGTAGCTTTCCCCTCCTCATCAAGGTGTTGATGAAAACTCCAAATAAAAGCTTCCAAAATAAATGCTACTACGACATTTTTAGGGTGTGGGCACACCCCGAAACCTCATAAACCAACAGAGGGCTTTTGTTCTCTTGACTGAAGGCCATGCATTTCAGAACACTCCACTGAGAGCTAACCAGAAAGGCAACCTATTTCCTTCCTTCCCAGGCTCTCAGAAACACTAGCAATGGTATTTTTCTTCAGCCATAAATCAGACTGCCTAACACACTGGACCATGGCATTTAGAATGCAATTTGTACAGGCAGTCAAAAAATAATAAATAAATGCATGACCATACTCCCTACTGCACTCACTTCTATTAAACCCAGGCATTTTGCTTTATTACAATAATTCTAGAAGGGATAAAAGGACAATTTCAGAATAACATAAGGTTCCCTACATAAAACACAGAAAAAATCCCTCACAAAATCCAGCCACCACCAAGGAAGGACTAGTCCCAGATTTTAATTCCTTTACATGCTGGAGCTCTGTGATGAAGTTAAACACGACAGCAATTAACTTTTGTGCAAGAAACACATAAGCTGTACTGCATATACAACCAGAAAGCCTTGACAGTTTCCTACAGAACATGTATTCCCACAGGGGCTTCTAATTGCTTTTAAATGCAAGTACCTCTTGTGATGAACAGAAAAGAATACACACACTCCTCACAACAGCTTCAGGATCACAATATGAGCTGTGGGGGATAGAGGAAATTTTTAACGTCTTTATCTGGTTTAGAAAACTTGCATATGCTTCTAAATATCCTTGAGTATCACACAAAGTGTAGCTGCTGCAATAACAACAGTCACGGGTAACTACAAGTTATTAGCAAGCTGCATGCTCTATGTATGTTCTGTCCTTTTAAGGCAGAAAACACCTTTCCAGTTTAAACTTGCTCAATGAACTTTAGTATCTGGGCCTAAATCTTTTCCTTTATGAAGAGAGGCCCCATCTAAATGTTTCTACTGCTTTCAAACTCATGGGCAAGATGTAGCTGCATCTTGCTGGTACTGCCTTGAACCAGTAGCAATAAAACAAATGTGTCTCACCTTGAAAATAATATTCTGTCCTTTCTAAAACTGATACAACATAAGTACTATGCGTAAATTCAGACTTCTTTATTAGGGGGTAACTTCGCCCAATAGCAAAATCCTAAGGCTGCTTCTGACAACAGGAAAAAAAGACATTTATTTTGTTGGAACTACTGACTGAGAGATGTCCCTTCTTCAGCAACTGGAATGAAACCCCCCTTGTCCGGGTTGATCCCAGAGCACAGGTAATATTGCTGCTCTTGGAAGATGCAGCCTTAAATTACGGGAAGGCATTCCTTATCATTAATGATGAGAGTGGAAAAAGTTTAGCTAACTTCAGAGTTTGACATATTCCTCTAATGTTATAGGTTGCTGAAACACTGAGACCAAAGTGGAGAGGAGTTGTTTTTTCCCTCAGAAATAATTAAATCACGTGAGAAAAATAACAAATCTTAGAGCAGAGGTAGCCTACAAACCTATCTTTTATATTGGACACTAACTGAAAAAGATACAAAACTAAATAAGTTCAGGAAAACATTAACCTTAATTATGCTGTGAAAATCAATGGCCATTAAACAATCAGCCACATCTGATACTTACCTTATTATGTACCTTAAGTAAAACCAAGTACCTAGCTCAAGGGAATCCCTGTTTAAAAATTAAATGTAAGTAAACCGAAGCACAAAAAGCCTCCACGATTTACAGGGAATACTATTAAATGTGGTCCTGAAACAAAACTTTTCACTACAGCATCTCCTTTGAGATTGCGTTTGGAAAGACACACCCTTAGAGGACTGAATCTATTCGCAGAGAATGCAGCAATTCCTGCCAAGCTGTTTGACAGAAACCAGGCACTGATATAACCTAATCTGTACAACTTCCCATTAGCAATACCACTTCCTAAAAGGAAGGCATTAAGGTTGAAGGGCTCTCACAGCAGATACTGCAATTCGCTGTACAGAGCGAAGCCCATCCAGCAGAATTACTCTTCCAAAAGGTAAAATGGTCATCCTGAGATGTCTTTTCAAATCAGAATTATTTAAGGCACCTTACCAGAGGCAGACTTGTAGCATATTACAGAGTTTGCCAGTAATTTAGTTACTTTTTACTGGCATTCAAATGGGACTGGCTCTCCAGTCCCCCTCTGTCAACCTGAGCTCTTGGCCGTGTTGAAGACACCACTGCTGGCACTTCTGGTTTAGATAAAGACCTCAGTGCTGGCTTAGTGCTGTGACAAGAAATACTCTGACACAGTGTGGACCTGTATGTTTGTTCTCTGCAGCCTCACTGAAGACCAGAGCTTTCTTTTACACAGCTGAAGTATCAAGCTTTAGCAAAGCTGTAACACTGAGCTCTCGGGACTCTTCTCTCTCAAAACTAAGACTACCAGGAAAAAAAAAAGCTCCACCTCTTATTAGGCTTTTATTATGAAATAGCTGTGCATAGATTCCTGAAATATCTGAAATTCTTTTCATTCACTACGAGGAAACTCTTATAAAGCTTAATGAATTGCAGAAACATTATACACTAAAAAAGGCACGATGTTTCAGGAAATAGGAGGAATGCTCATTAAGTACCACCCAACACTGAAGGAAATGACATTGGAAGTTAGTAACATTTTTTTAAAAGTAGATTTTTTTTTTTAAAGCTTCCCACAGAACATACGTAAAGAATATAAAAACAGAAAAAAAAAAATTTACAATGCATACACTTTCTAAAATGAAGCAGTTAAAGGTGAGTAATGGGAAGAGAGTGAAAAAAATATGGGTCTATGGTATGGTACTGTCATTTCTACATAAACAGGTCATAAACTATAAATGATACTTTTCTTGTCAAGTTCTTCAAAGGGCCGGTGAAGCAGGGTGAGGTGACATGCTAGCAGAAATCTCACGCTGCAGACTACACTGTGCTTCCAAACCTACACACCCCCTTTTTGGAAGTGCACTCCTCTAGCGTAACTGAGAGGAGAGAGATCCAAAGCTTCAGCTTCACTTGCAGAAGGGGAGGGGGAAAAAATTCCTTTGCCTGTTTTGCTTTTATCAACATTACACAAGCAGGTGCCACACATCTTGAGGGAAAGATACAGGTCATGCCGACTGCTGGCACCAGCCAAGTCACTGCATCAACACAGTCGGGAAGCCTGCTTCCCCAACAGTCACGCACGAAGCACGGCTGCCGGAATTTCAGTCAAATAAAACAGAGCTGCCAAAAAGAAAAACCTCTTTGCCGTGTAGCCCACACCAGTTTCTTCTACCTTCCAAGGCACCATTCTCCCTCTGCTGCTGGCGACACAGCCTCAGGAGGAGGCCAGCCCTCCATCACCAAGGTCAGACCTGCCCACAGAAGCAGCAGGTACCACAGTGAGCACCTCACACACCCAGGGCAGGGTTTGACGTGTCACGCGTGAGCGTCCCTGAACAGGTCGCTCACTGCCTGCTGGCTGCTTCTCAAACAAAACACAATGAGTAGAACTGTGATTGCAGAAAGGCAGCTTTTCATCACTAATACACCCCAAGTGGATAAATTATGGTGAAAGTCCTATTACATGGAAATTCAGCCAACCGGGAATTCAAACAGTTTGCAGCCAGATCTATTTTTAGTCAACATTCATCTGCCAGGTCTAATAGCAAAGCATTCCAGAGTTCTGCTCTGTTCTGCTCCGACTAGGGGCTTTGGAGGTACAACCTTAACTGCACTCACCACAGGGTACGTGCCTACAAATCCTGCCAGCTCCCCAGCCATGGGGCTGAGCAACCAGCTTCGGAAGAACACAGGAGTAAGCACAGTTTCAAGCTAAGTACTCCACTCCAATAAGCTAGATCTCATTTGTGCCCAAACTATACGGGACACAACATCAAAGCTTCTCTGGCAGGAAACAAAAATCAGAATCAGAAATATAAATTACTTCCAGGGGGGGCGAGTAGGTAAAAGCAGAATTAAGGCCTCAATCCATGCATCACATGCGTCATCAACTTTGGAGGACCCAACTCTGCAATGTCCTCAGGGTTCACATGCACAGCCTCTGCACTGCTAAACTAGTACCTACACCTGGTATGAGTTGGCCAACTCAACACTAGAGCAAATCTACAGCTGCAGATTTCCAGGCGCTACAGTGCTATTCCAGCCCTTACAACCATTCAGGGTCTGTCTGAAGTTGTCTCAAGCTGTCTGAGGTATCCTCAAGCAGGAGCAAGGCAGTGGCCATCAAACAGCCCAGGGCTTCCAGTGGGCCTGGGCTGCAGCTCCTGAGATAGGAAAGATGCCATGGGTTCATCCCTGCACTGCTTAGCAGTTTGAGTTTGGGGTGGGGAGCTGGGAGAAGAGCAGGCAACTGCCAGTCATCAAGTAAGAAAAATAAGGGTGCTTCATAAATGAGCCGTCACGGAATGCTCGGGATGGAAAGTATTACTTAACTGAGAGGGGAACATCAGACTCGTGTTGTGTTTCGCTTAGGAATGATGGGTAACAGAATTACCACAGGCAAAGACAACCAGCAGTGTCCTTCACATGAGGCACAGAAGAAGCATCCTTTCTTCCAGTTAGTATGGTGGAAACTTGTCAAGATTCAGAGTTCTGTCATTTCAATTCTCTCTCTGACGGGCTGACCAAAATAAGGGAGCCACTTGTACAGGACTCTCCTCTGCAGTTACTCATCTTTTCCACTGAGACAATTTCATGCTTGTCTGCAGTGATCTGCATCCCCTCTCAGCTGTATTCCCAATTTTAACTGCCAAACACAGCCCGTAAACTGCCTTCAGTATCTATCATTCGATTTTTTTTATTTTTTTTTTTAAAAGAAGCAACAGTTCCTAGGACAATCTTGCAAGGCAGTCTGCTGTCTGTTCTCTGTTTGTCAGCTCCTCTTGCTCTGCCTGGTTGCTCATCCCAACACAATACTTGCCTTTTGCATCCTCCACTCTTTTCCCTGAGTTACAGTACTGAATAGAGCAACCTGCGCAGCGTTAGGCTAAGTGTTCATGACAAGCGGTGCTTACACTGAATTTTGTACCGTTCTCTCCTCCCTCCAGAGCACTAAAATGGACTACATTATTTTGTAAGTTCATAAATAAACAAACAGATCTCTAGCAGACAAGAGCATGCTCTGGCCTGTCTTGGAACAATTCAAAACCGTGAAACCACTTTGTGGCGCATTTTAACAGAGCCAGCAATACCTCCAAGGAACATACTGGGTCAGTTTTGGCCCAGTGCCTTGCCACCACTTTTAGATTAAGGCTTGCCCACAACCTGTGACTCTGAGCTTGGACCTCCATCAGATGCCCCCACGCATACCTCACTTTATGCGCAACAAGGAGTCTCACCAAGGACCCCCTCTGGGCTTGCTCAGAGTGCTCAACTTAGAGCATCTGCTCAAGTCTTGGGTTGCATCTGATGTGCTTTTTATCCTTTTATTTATTTTTTTTATTATTATTATTCACATTGTAAAGGACGGTTCTGAAAATAGAAATTATCTTCATTTTTCGTTGTATTTACTTGATTTACAGCTCTAAAATACTTTAGGGTGCCATACAAGCACATACTTGTACTTTAAACTCCTACAATCTTTTTATTTGGCACTATTAACAATCAAGAGGTCCTAGAAGATGAGACCAGTGCAACAATAATGGAGGAGATCCATCTAAACTAAACATCACCGCCAGCCCCCCCAGACAGCATCTACTGCACATATCTAACACATAAGGCACAGCCGCAGCCCAGCTTACACCTGTCACAACACAAACTCAAATCACATTTGCACAAAGTTTTTATTTACAGGTTGAGAGAGGCTGAAGAGAGCCAAGTGAGGTGATGGATCAACCACAATTTAGTGTTAAACAACCAAAATACTTCCTTCAGCAGCATCTAGTTGTAAGTAGAGGCTGGGGTTGTGCAGCAAAATAAAGACCATCATCCAGCAGAGCAAAGCAGGTGCACTAACAGATGTGGACTCCTGCAACAAGGAATGGCTGCCAGCTCGACTTCTCTCCCTCAATGACTCAAATCCTCAAGATTCAGCAACAAAAATTGCTTGGAAGAGAAGTGAAGAAAGCTGTGAGCAAGGAAAGATCTACTTTTAGAATCACTTTGATGAAGTCTGTTAAAAAAAAAAAAATCTTTTGAAAGGTGTTGTAATGAATTAAAAGTTTTGTGTGCTTGTTACTCCTGTGTGGCACAGACTTCAAAGCATTTCCTCTCTTTCCTGAGAGGCCACCTAAACTTCTACCTTTCTCTGACATACTGTATTTATTTTCATTGCTCTAAGTTTATTCCTCTAAAGTAGAGAAGTAGATGTGTATGTATCTATCCTCAGAACAAGGAACAGGCCAGCTGTCTTTGTCATGCTTTCACTCTAAGAAAAACACCACCTTTCTGTATTCCCCTTGCTACCCAAGATTATTTCATCCTTCAGTGTCTCCAAAGCTACAGGAGCTGGGGTTTTTTTATGCGGGAGTAAGATCTCCAGTTACTACAACACAAACTTCACTTGAGTTGATGGCACTTCCTCAGATACAACCAAGAGCAAAAACAAGAATATCCCAAATTTCTTAAAGGAAATTAAGAAATGCTCTAGAAAATTTTGCTCAGAACAGATGAGGAAAAGGGTGGTATTAACATAAGCTACCTTTTGCTGCCCTTCTCAGATACTCAACAGAGAACACCACCTTGATCCCAACTCTCTGGTTTTGGTGGTAGTAACTAGTAACGCTGATGTGATGGAGGGGAAGAAACAAATACTGACTTGTAGGTAAGAGGAAAGGAAGCAAAATACATCACGCAGCAGATATAGTACTTACAGAACTGCTTCTTCCTATACAAATTGAGAACACAATCGTGTTCTGTAAAGCCTGAAGCAATACATTTTCCATCCAAAGAATACCAGCGAAGTTGACATCTGTTCATTTCTACAACTCTTTGGTTTGCATTCAACCAAGACAACATCAGGTTGTTTCCCCTTAACTTAAGCGGCTGCAACATCAGATTTTACTTCACCAAAAGCTGTGGTGTTTCTGTACGCCCCAGCGAGGCTGCCCAGGAGTCTGCGTCACCTCAGGGCACCCTTCCCACCGGGCGCAGGATGGAAGAGGCTGAGCTGGAACAGGCAGGGGAGCGCGGGCACTGCAGCCCCGGCACCCGTGTTCACCCGTGGCACACTCGCTGGAGCCATCGCCACTTCCTGTACCGCGTGAATGCCTGCTAGCTAGGGGATGAATTATGCATTTGGGATAGCACTGGGTTCTGTTTTCACGGCGCCGAGACGGCCATGGGCAGCTGGAGGACTGAACTCTATTTTCTTCAGAGGAAGAGACTTAAGTTTACTGCCTGAGGGTGGGAAAGCAGGTCATGCTATAAAACAAGAACCTTTTCACTTTGTTACTAGTGTTTCTAATTTAATGTATCTGGGGTAATGGGTAGGCAATTTTAAGCGGGTGGTTTGGTTCAAATATTAACTCTGGCGGTACATAAAGCTTCATTCAAAGAGTAAATTCAGCAGCATAGAAACAGTTTACAAAACAAGTCTTAATGCAGGAGAACTGCATTCCAATTACACCCTTGAAAGTTACTTTTAATCCTCCAAGTTTTGTATGCTGTGGTCTCTTGAAAAGTAAATAAATAAATAAAGCAATGATAAATAAATAAAACCATTATAAATAAAACCTCACACAGAACACACTGGCTGAAAAGGAAATATACTATCTGGTGTTCTTCATACAAAACTGCTAAGAAGTATTGACTTTTTTAAATTCTAAAAGCACACAGCTGAATCCAGCTCCATAATCCATGCAGAACATGCTGATGCATGGAAATCCCTCAGCTGCTAGGTAGCAGAAACTGTACATTTGAGAAAGTGAAGTCCTTAATTTGTTTTGATTCCCCAAGGCAATTTTGCAGCAAACCATCACTAATGTATCAGCAAAACACCACTTACTAATAATTTCTTTTTACAAGACCTAGCAGCATATCCCAAGCTGTTGTTGGAGGCTACCCTGCCAGGACATCGCTGATCACAGTAATGATCATTCTTGCCATGAAACAGCCATAATGCATGCAGATGAATTCAACTTTTCCCGTTCTGTAGACAATCCTGCCCCCTTCACCCCAAACTTTTCATGCCATCACATGGCCTACAGTGTCCTGGAAAATGGGATCTGCAGTACACCCAGTCTTATCACCCCTGATACTAAAGCTGAACAAGCAATCCCAAAGAGTCTCTTGCTTCATTTAGCCTTCCCACTTGTCTCTCCACAAAGACTGTCTAGTCCGAAAAACCCACCTGTCAACTCCGGATACTTAAGCTTCAGAGATGAGTATATTGACATTTAAAAGCATATTTTAAAAAGAAAAATGTGTTCAGACGCTCAGCTGCATAATATCCACCTTAATTCCCAGACAGAAATCACAGCATTGCTTTAGTAGATGATCCATTTCAATCCTCCCCGAAATGCAAGCGAATTTACATCTCTAAGAGGATTCATCCATCCTTGAGAACTGGCCCCTTTTTTGGTGCTGGCAAGTGCAGGATACCATCATCTCCATCCAGACTTGGTAACAAGCACTAGAAAGGGACATTTTAATGAGAGCATAAAGCAGCAGGTGGGAAAGGTGTCACTTAACATAGAACTGTGCAGAGTGGGCAGGAGAGAGAACACCTCCCAGCTGAAGCTGTGACCTGGGTTTGGCAGGATAGGGTTAATTTTCACCAGAACCTGGGAGGAAGCCACAGCCAGGATAGACAACGGAACCACCAGTGGGATATTCAATACCATGCTGAGGACATGCCCAGTATATAAGGGGAGGATCAGCTGGGCAGGGCACACAGGTCTCTGACTTGAGGCTGTCTGTGCAGGTCCAGGTGGTTCGGTGTATTTTGTATCACTAGCTTTACTTACTGTTTCATTACTCTTCTTGTTATTACTGCTGTTTCTTCTCCCCTTGCCTTGTTCTAGTAAATTCTCCTTATCTCAACCCATGGGGTTTTGCCTTTTTCTTCCAACTCTCCTTCCCATTCAGGGTGTGTGTGTGAGTGTGAGAGTGAGCAGCCACATGATGCTCAGCTCCCAGTTGGGTCTAAGCCACGACAAACTGCCTCCTGAAGAACCTCATTTATCAGGCATGAATGGCTGATATTTAGCAGCTAATAAATATTTATTAGGTAAACACTAAGTTTTAATAGCTTATATAAAATATTAGCTAATTTTTATCATATAAGAAAGAATGTTACAACCACAGGCGTTGTGATGCGTAACCTTTAACTTAGTTAATTCGTATGCTGAGAGCCCTGCATCATATAGTTTTCCAAAGATAAAACTGATAAAATACACATACTGTATTTCTCACGTGAGTATAACAAAGCAGTAACTGATTTGCAGGAGCTAGAAATTTCTTCTTCTGAATTACTGACAGAACAGCCCTATCAGTTTGTGTATTTTCACATCAGTTCCTATGTGAAATACCACAAGGGGTATTTGCTTCTTTTCCACACAGATAGCCAGCTCCAACCTGCCACCCTGTCCTGCTTCTCCTCCTGAAAGAAGGTGCTCCACAAGAGCACCTCCACTTCCCCAGATCATCTTTCTGCAGTCCTAGAAATAAATCCACCAGTACTTTCATCCTCATCTCTTACATCGGAGCTTGCAACGCTATCGCGCTTCTCTGACGAAGCCCCCTTTTGGAGGCGGTGAACAGTTCAGGGACTGCTGGGATAGGGCAACTCCTTCAACTCCTGGCACCTCTGCTGGGAATGAGGGTGCTGGGTACCCACTCACTCTCCATCAACTGCTTCACTTGGCTCTTGGGCAGAGTACAGTGAGGAACTGACTGTAGTCACATCCTCCACGTAATGAAAGAAAACAAACAAACAAAAACAAACAAACAAACAAACCCAAAAAACCAACCAACCAAAAAACCCCAAAAAACCCCACACAACCAAAAAACCCCAAACAAAAGTAGAAGGAATTAAGTTACAGCAAGTGGGATTTCCTCCTTTCCAGGGAGAGCTGCCTCGCTCCCATGTGTTGCTGTAGCCACTTCCAAAGCATGCATAATTTTCTGGAATGGTGTTAGCTGGTTGTGAGCAGTCCCAGGATGAATTTCAGCACGTAAAGTCACGCTGTGGGCCTTCCCTCCTCTTTGCCTGTGTCTCTCCATCTGAGATTCTCAATGTCCTCTATACCCACAGAAGAGGAGCAGCAGCACAGCATTACTCCATCATCTCGACCATATTTTCAGGAGAGGGATGTTTGACAGTTTTCATTAGTTGAGGGTAGATCCCTCCACATCAAAAATACAAATGTCTAAATAAGGTCTGTCAGCAACATTAGGCTCTTTACCAAAATACACACATACTTGTTTGACCACGATGCTGCCATAAGAGACACACCAGCCTTTCAGAAAATGTCATATCCATTCCACAGCCTTCCCAAAAATACACTTTCTTATGCTTTTGTGAACACCTTAGCATACAAGCACAAGTATCAAAAATACAGGAAAACAAAGTAAGAGTCACAAAATGCCAGTTTCTTAATCATGGGCTTGTACTCCCAGCATTAGAAAAAAAAAAAATCCTGTTCTGCTTGGCATACCACCATATTATTTTAAATAAGTAGAAGGCTGAAAGAAAGTCCCCTCTTCATCTCCCAAACCCCAAGAGAAAATGAAGGAGTTATTTCCAGATCATGTACTCAATGACCATCTAGTGAAGCCTATTCATTTTGTTCAGGCTTCACAAGTCCTGCACCACACCTAATGAACACACTGCTGCCTTCTGATGCCTCTTATGATGCCAGCAGGAAAGGATTAAAAATAATTACGGGAAAAGAAAACAAAACAATTCTAACAAAAAATTTTTTTTAACAACTCTCCCTTTAATTTCCTTGGTGCTTGTTCCTTCTCCCCTGGAAGAATCTGTCACCTCATGCAAGAGGTCGGCCTTACAGTTTCAACTTCCACTTGCCCTGTAAGGAAAAAAGACCCAAACAATCCTCAAGAATTTTGGAAACAGTGGAGTGCGGAATCTCTGCCGCACGAGCGGGGACTTGGCACAGCCCAGCCACCCTCCTGCAACGGTTTGAGGTTAACCAGCCTCCCTGGGAAAGCCTGCATGCAACAGTGGCTGTTGTGGCCTACATCTCTTAAGTCCTCTGCTGCCGGGACATCTGTTCCCGAGGCACCTAGTGCACCAGACCTTCTCAGCCTGATCATGAGGTACAAACGCTGTTTGTCGGATGTTCCTGCTTCCTCACTACTACGCAGTTCCTCTGCTTCAAAATGCACGTCTTTCAACGCAGCCTCTGCACAGCACAGGCTTCACCCGGTCACGTGCGTCTGAGAGAAGACAAAAGGAGAAACTAGGTGCTTTGAAACGACCAAGCAGCTGCAAGCCAGGAAATACAGAGTTCATGCTCTACCAAGACCTTAACTCTCACCCCGTTTCTTTGCCCTGACATGAGTATTGGCACTGCTCAAAGCATACTCTCAACCGTGGTCAGTAATGTGAAATGTCTCCACAACTGAAGTGATACAGACGTGCTTTTCCATAAGCTGGAGAAGGCTCTGTGGCTGGGGAAAGGGGAGGTTTCCAGTCATGCTGGCAGCCCGGTGTAACAGGAGGGCTGTGTGGAGGGAGCTCGTGGCAGGGAAGGAGCCTCCTGCAAACCCTGCAGCTGGAGACTGCCCACCTGCCCTCCTCCTGCATCTCCACCTGCATCAGGCTCCTACAGACATCTCTTAGAATACACTCAGTGCAACTCCTGGTTCATTCGATTAGGCCTGTGTGAGTCAAGTTTAATCCAGGAGATTTTCTCAGAGCCCTTTCACTCCTTGTTCTCGCCATTCCTAACCAGAAAGGGGTTGTGGCAGTTGGCAGGTAACAGCTAAAGCTACACTTTCCAACAGTGAGGCTCAGCAATTAGATTGTATCTTTAACCTCCACCATTTTTCAGTCTCTCATCTCTGCTGTCTTTACAGATTCAGGCTTCCCTGTTCAAGCTCCCTTTTTCTGATGTGGGCCGTTGCCGCAGACCCTTCCACGGAGGCCTGGGAAGTGAACTGGGGTTTACAGCTCTCTGATTGCTCTGTGAGCAAGCCTGTGGCAACCCAAAAACTAAGCCTAAGACTAGTTTTCTTTGAAGAGCAGCCTCTTAAGGAAAGGCTTTGTACAAGAGCAAGATTCTTAAACCTTTAGTCACAGTCCCACAAATAAAGCCCAGGACTGGCAATTTCTCATGATCTTCATTTATCTTCCTCTTTCACATAAACCTCTTCCCCACACATGCTTGTCCTTCATCACTGGAAACAAACTGCACCCAATACCCAGCAATGTATTTTTGTGTTTTTCTGTGGCTAAGACACCCATGAGAGTTATTGTTTAAAATAATATCAACTGAAATTATTAGAAGGAAGGTATAAATAGATCTCAGAGAGGATTTTCCTAGCCTGCTCCTCAAACACACTTCTCTCAAGCAGCACATAAAGGCTATTTCAGTAGCACCTCCCATTTGTCACTCCTGAGCATCTTGAAGTGTGTCAGTTTAAGCTGGCAAAGAAAGAAATGGTTACTTAAGGGCAAGTGGAAATACCTTGGAAGGGGTGGGAGGGAGACAGGGTTGTGTTAACAGGTTGCTCACCATGCAGGGTATGAAGCAAGCATCCAGGCAGCAGCTGCTGAGCTACAGATAATCCCTCCAGGCACGCTGGAGTCCACCCTCCCTCTTCCTCCTGTGCCATGCTCAGCACCTACAGCGGGTGCACAAGCACCTCAGGGACAAATTGCTTCCCTCCCCGCACTGCCTGCCTCGAAAACGTTGGTTAGCAGGCACGGACATTCAGACTCTTGGAACTGCAATACTCTGCATTTTCCCCTCTGGTATCCATGGAAAAGAGATCAGCCGTCCAATATTTCATTAGCCAACAGTGCTAAGTATTCCACCAACTCGTGGAAAGAATAAAGGCACTGACGTTAATGTATTTGGTGAGGCTCTGTCGAGCAGTTTGGGATATTTTGTTTCAGTAGAGCATAAGGAAAGCAGCTGTCACCTTGATTACAGTGCCCTCAGTAATCTGATACTTCTTCAACTAGTCCTGACTTCAGCCTGCTCCCCTCCCTTTGAGGGAGCACGGTTACCCCTCACTTAGACAGCCAAACGCTGATTTGCACAAAAAAAACCCCAAGTTTTGAAGTGATGCTGCAGGTCAGAGGAGCAGCACCAGCTTCATCAGCACTTTGCACCCACCATTCCTGTCCTTCCCTAGTTCAAGAGGAGAATACAAAGGCTTCCAAGAAAACCTGAAGAGCAGACAGAAATGCCAAATTACAGTTTGGCCTCATGCTCTGACTTTCCAAAAAGCAAAGGGGATGAGGGATGCAGTGCTCAAACCATCCACATCTGCTTAAACACTTGGTTGACGCGCTCCAGTGCTGTCAGACACAGCTGACGAGTCAAAGATGGAGCTTGTATCCCTAATACAGTGACTCTTTCAACCCAGACCAACCCAGGTCTTTCCTTGAATTATGGTCTGGCCAAGACATGCCAGCAGGCCAGCACCCCCTCCACACCAACAGTTCTGCCAATACTTCGGTCACTCCCAACCGTCTCCTCCCCACTCTCTTTTTTTCACTGCCGAGAGCTCAGCAAGCAGAAGGATTCCTGAGGGTGGGCAAAGGATCAGAGCAGGCCCGGGTTTTCATCTACCTTTCCTTCTGCTCTTGGATCTTGTACTTGCAATTCAAGACTGAAGAGCAGTGCCAGTGCTAACAGTTAGCTGGCTTGCCTGACAGCACAAGAGCAGCAGGGAGAAAGAAGAAAAAGAACAATAAAAAAAAAAGTAATCAAGCTAACGAGGTTGGAAGCAGAAGAGATTACAGAGAGAAAGAGCAAATAAAGAATTTAAGATAGAAATTACAATTAAGTGCACTCTAGCAATGCACAGCATTGCTCAGAAGTACCATTAGCACAAGTCAAAAAACCCACACTGAACAAAAAGCATCATCTCTGATAGGAAATCATTAGTTTGACACCACCAATGCAGTGATAATGGTGTGAGAAAGCACAGGAGTGACAGGTTAAGACAGAACATAAAAGCCCTCAGTGGAGGTTACTTTGTTTTAATCTTCTGGTACAAACAGCCGGCACCTACACAGCCAGTAACAGAGCACAACCCATTGCTGCAGCGTGCTCTGCCCACCACCGCTGAAAAACAGATTTTGTTTTTCCCCCCCATTTTCTTTTGAAGACAAAAGCCCTTTAAGACATGTCATTACATCTGCTTTGATTTATCCAAAGGCAAGTCAAAGCACTTACACTGTGTGCTTTAACTGATACATTTACATAGCTCCATGGACAACATCTTATAACTGAAGAATTTCTTTCCCTTTAAAAGAAAGCAAACTTATTTATAAGCTGCTTCACATTTTAGAGGTGTTCACTGAAACAGGATTTCAATGTTAAAAAAAAAAAAAAACAACAAACCAACGAAAAATGTCTTTCCTTGTACATGTAGAGCCAGTGCTGCACTTCAGGCCTGTAATTAGTCACAAAAAGACCCAGCAAATGAAAAGAAAAAAAAAAAAAGCCTTACGGAAAGCTAATTGATGAGAGCAAAGCGCAGCAGAAGGGCCTGCCTCTGCTTAATTGAAGGTCATTTCTGTTAAGCTGCATGCTATATTTACCACCCGGCTTGCAATGCCTGCTCTCATTCAAATGCTCTGCGGTTAAATATACGCACGTGTAGGGGAAGAAGACTTTTATCACTGAAACCTCCTGCAAGAAATTAGGGGAACGAGGAAGGCTCGCGCACTTCCGCAGCGGAATTAGGTCAGGATGCCTTTGAACGGCTCCATCTGAAGGCTGTGCCAGACTTCGTATCAAGCTCTTTGCAGTGCATTCGACCCACTGGCTAACGCGCCGAAGTTCCATGCTGCTGGTAATTAGCACTGTGCATTGCTGCCTCCCTCTCCACCTGGGGACACTTAGAAATAGACGACATTTTCCAAGCCCTGACATGTGCTGCTCCGTTAACAGCCCTTCCAGAGCCCATCCTTCCTTACCATGCGCCACACGCTCAAACGTGACAGCCGCGTAACCGCGCAGATTGGGAAATGATGACTTGCCTTACACATACTCTTAACTCCCTGAATATATCTCTAGGGCTAAATGACATTAGCACCAGGGTAATTAATGGTGTGAAGCTGGAAAGTGCCAAGTTGTTGATTCAAATGCAAATCTGTCTCTGCCCTCTGGTGCCCAGTACAGCCCTGAACTGTGCGGCCAGGGAGCATCACTGCCACTGGCTCCATCACCTCCTGCCCTGCTGGAGCACTGTCAGCCCAGGGCTGATGCTCTCCTCCATGCCAGCTCCTGCTCTTAATGGGCTTTAGGGCTATCCCCAAATAAACCGTACTCCAGTAGTCAAGCTGGGAGGGCAAAGGCCGAAGAGCTGTCCCCAGATACATTAAGCAGTTAATTATACACCTCTTCCCCACCCAGCCTTCTGGCTCACACCAAGGGGAACAGGCCACGGAACCCACCAGCCCCCACCTCCAGTCATGTTTGTGTAAAATATAATTAATAAACTACTCTGCAAATTGACTACAACAATGCCACAACCTGAAAACTGAATGCTTCAAAGAGTAAAAGAGGGTTCTCTAGCCAACACAGTAACTCTGAGGTGAAATCCACCTTTCGTGGAGCTTAACAACATAAGACTGGTGGTAAGAAAATTGATGCATTGAGAATTTTAAGTCTTTGCAAACTCAGTCTCTCCTTTTTTGAAAAAAACAAAACAAACCACCTCTTAAAATTCACAGCTGAGTTCACTCTAGCAAGCTTGGGTTGTTAAGATACACAGAAACATCCATTTCCAGTTTCCTACCAGTGCTTGTTTTGCTCTCCCGTTAGGTGACACTACTAACCATACAGCTGATACAGTGAGCTGCCAGAGACTGCTCTAAGGAGGCTTGACAATTAGATTAGCTGAATTCAATAGAGGCACAGAGAGAGATGAGCTTTTTCTGCGCATCTCTAGGAAGCCACAAAGAAATACCAAAAAATACTCTTGCTAATCCTCCCTTAGGACCTCTTTGCTGCTAATCACCAATACAGAAATTCCATGGGAGCTACTCTACTACACAGAAGCTGTGCCAGCGCTGACTGTACAGCCACAAGCTTCATGACAAGGGATCCTACCTACTGATTTTGAGACTCACAGCATCTGCCAAAAGTTTTCTCCTTAGTCTTCTTGAAGTCAAATACATTTACACATTGACACCAGTGGAGAGAAGGTGTTCATGTGAGACAGCAGAGTAACATGGTGAAGAACCATCACAGAGACCCCTGTCTGTATACTATAGAAGCACCACATTTTTTTCCCAAATAAAGATTTTTTTTTTCTTTTATAACCCAAAGCTGCCTAATTCTGCCAGTGCAGATAGAGACAGTCAGAAAAGAAAAAATAAAATGACTGGCACTTGACCTCAGTAGCATTACTAAATAGTCACAAGCCCAAAAGACTTCTTGAACCCATAAAGAAGTATCAGGAACCCTTCAACACTATTAATTTTCTCTGGGTTTTGGTGTATGACAGTCTATGCCACTGGGCAGAAGACCAATTACAGGTGTCCACCAGAAGAGACCTACATCAGGATGCCAAATTACCAGCTCCGGGTTAAATGGGAGAGATATGGTCAAGAAAACAGCATTAGTGGAAGCACAAAACCCCAAACCAGCCAAGGGTAGAATAAGCTTTTCAGGTCACGAAATACAGTAAGAACAGGAACAAAAAGAAATAAAGATAAAAGGTCATTTCCCCTTTCTAATGCCCTACAGTTACAAAACAGACAAGTGGCATTTTCAGCACAGCAATACCATTACCAGTACTTTCTCAAACCATTTTGGACCCAATGCTTTTGTGTTATCAAGAGCTCAGAAGTTCCCTTCATCCGGTGAGCCCCAGCACAGTCGCACGGGCACATATCTGCCTCCTCATCCCAGCAGAAAGCTATTTATTGCTGAGCCTGAGCCTCAAAAGGGCAAAGAGATCCACCTCCTTGCAGAACACAGGCCTGCTCTTCAACAGGGCACGGGGTCTTGGGCTCAACACCCCCAGAGAGAAAAGCACTTCCAGTAGACAGCACAACTGGAGACAGCCAGTCAAACTCAACTTCAACACCCTGTCTCCTCCAGCATCTGCACACTTTAAGGAGGTGAGTCTGTTTTTAACAGGTGCCCATGGTACCTACTGTCCTCACGCTCAAGTGCTGCAAAGTCAGGCCATTAAGTGGCAATGAGGTATCCAAAGATGACTCAACAGGCTGGAGATCAGGCTGTTAAATGGTATCAGTATATTTTCTGTAGTCAGTTTTCAGAGTTGCTGCTTCTTCAATGCCCTCACGTCATCCCTCCCCTCTGCACGCCAAGAGATGCTCTATGCTTCTCCATAGGAAGGGCCACAGCTCTTACCAGAAGAGTAGAAAACACCTCATGGTTTGCTACAGGGCCTTTTCACCTACCTCCCACTCACTGCCAAACTCTCTGGAAACTTCTGGAGACATCTGCCACATTTTCACACAGAATATAGACGTGTCCATGAAGGCATTTTGGTCAAAAGAGGTGAAAAGACAAATCAATCAGCCCAAGCTGCAACATGGACAGGCAATTTCAGCTGAGCTAGAGGTCCCTTTGGGTTACAACAGTTCCGGTGTGACCTCCCAGCCTGGCCAGGTCAGGTACCCACCTATGCTAACTATTAGGCACAGGGGTTTTTAATTTGGTACAATATTTTTTTCAACTCATTCACATTTCACAGCAATGAACGTGCCTGTCCCCTTACGAGGGCTGAGGGCAGATGGAAGGCTCTGCTGGAGAATCAAACCAAAAGCACCTGGGGGAGCGACAGAGGATCGAGTCATCCTTACGGAGAAAAACTGTTTTCTTCACAAGTGAAGAAAACTCTTTGTAAAGATCACCTTCTGTCTAAGGTTTCATTTTCCTGTTAAGGTCAGAGAAACTGCTCCTCCCAGCTTAATTAAGGCCAGGAGAATAATAAGATAATTTTGAGAGCAAATGTGTTCTGTTTATTTGAGTGTCCTCATGTTCTGCAGGGCATTTCTTCTCCTGACACTTGAAAGACATACTGCCTTTTGTAAAAGATACATACACAAAAGTATATAAAAGAGAAGTATATTATAATAGAAATCTATGTAGAATAAAAATCTATGTAAAATACATTTATACACACAAAGTTTCAAAGACCTTCCACGCTACAACTGCAACAGTTACGGAGAGCTCAGTGCTGAAGTCTCTGTAGGCATTTAACTTCAAATGCACTCCAGGAAGTTTTGTTTCATACCAGTTTAGGTGTTCTCCAAGAAAAATCAGCCTTCACGGACAAGAAATGACTGAAAAATTATAAGCAGCTCCACTGAAGACAATAATTCAGAAGATACACATGGCACTTTAGTAACTTTTCCTATCTACCCCCAGCACTAGTCATCTTTTTTTGTTCTACTACAGAGAAAGAGATCTGTGAGTTCCACACACTACAGATGCGTAAGCCAGTGATGATCCTAAAGCACTGCCCTTCTAGCACCGCATGCTGCCACAGCAGTTCTTCAGAGCCTTTCACCTTCTTACAGCGAGGCTTACCCAAGCCAGTTACTAACATAACCACATTTCACACACCCTGCTCGTGGATGCTCCCTCTCCTTGCCGCACAAACAGTTCCACTCACTGTGCTTGCATTGCTGCCCATGGCAAGGACTAAGTGTCCCCGAGCTCCCAACTGGGAGGAGACACAGTCCCATGGCCAGGACAGGCCCTGGGTTTCTGCAATCCTACTTCCACAGAAAAATCAGAATTTTGCTTCTCAGAAACGCCATTTTATGCACATTCTTGTTGCAAGAATCACATGCTATTATTATTTATAGGGCTAACCCATACCTAGTTTATTTATGCAATGTCACAAATTTATATTTGACAGAAGCTCGATTTGCAGATGTCCCACTGATGGTGCATTTCCATTCCTCTGAACTAGCTTCACCTTTTCGCTTTGCTTCCCTTGCAGGTTTTAACTAAGAACACCACCACTGTCACACCTCTGCGGCTGCGTATTTGAATGCGGAACTGCACAACGCTTGAATTTAAAGAGAAAGGCTTTGTAGAGGCTTTCACCTGCTAATCAGCTGAAGTAACATAACGATTCTGGAATCTCCACATCCAGAGAGAGCACATATAAAAACAACCCAGAAAAGGAAGAATCTGTCTCCAGGACATCTCTCAGGAGCCTGTATGATATACCGTGTATTCAAACCCACTATCAACCTTCCCTCGCAGACCCGAGTCCAAAAAACAAACAAGATTCATCTCTTAAAACCAAAAGAGATGGAGTGCACAGGGCTTGGCTGGTCACAGCTGTGCCCTCCAGTTGCTGTGCCCAGCCAGCTGTTCCTCCATGTACTGCAGAGTCACCACAGCTGGAATTTATGCAGCTCAGCCCAGAGAAAGAGGAAAGCTTGCTTCTACTTGTGTAACTAGTGAAGGGACAGGAGCACACATACCAACGAGGATCCTGGGGAAGCCAGAAGAGATGGAAGACCTACTTAAATTATTCACTCATGTGGCAGCAAGTACATTACATTTTTTCTTTTCTCTCAAAACATCCTTAGTCTTGAGGCCACAGCGGTCACACACCCAACTGCTTCCTGAGAAGTACTTCACCTCCCAGGCTATATTACTTTAGCAATAGTGTTTCCTCTGGCTCTGTGAGACCATTACAGTCGTACCTCTGAAATACACTTCAAAAGAAATAAGGATGGGCCACTTCACACTGATGTGAAAGGTGACAGGTGACCTCCATATTAGTGCAGAAGCACCTCTAGAGACAATTCTGTTTTATTATGGTTAATCAAGCAGGAACAAAACATGTCTGGCAACACAGTATTTAGATACAGACAATATGTCCTGTTTGTTATTCACAATGCTCATTTCTAAATATTTTGATCCAGTTCCTGCTATACCACAAGCTGTTTGACCTTCTGCAAGTCCCTTTGTCTCCCTAGCATTAATAAGAGTACAAAGTATGTATTTGTCTTCATGCTCACAACTCGAACACAGACAAACAGGTTTTTATTTGAACTTTCCCAACTCAGTTCACCTTTGGAACAAAACAATTTAGCTTAGAAGGAAGATTTCTGAAGAAGTTTGTATATAAACTAAAAATAGTGATTTCAAATGGAGTGTCCAGCTCAGTCTTTAGTTAAGCACAGCTTGTGTGACACACTAATAACCTATCTACAGACAAAGCCAAGTTCTGCAGATTCATCCCCACCCTATTAGAATCATAGAACGTATGGGGTTGGAAGGGACCTCTAAAGGTCATCTAGTCCAAACCCCTGCAATAAGCTGGGACCTCTCCGACTAGGTCAGGCTGCTCAGAGCCTCGCCAAGCAAGGCCTTGAATGTCTCCAGGGATGGGGCCTCCACCACCTCTCCGGGCAACCTGTTCCAGTGATCTACCACCCTCACATTAAAGAGCTTTTTCCTCATGTCTGACCTAAATCTACCCTTTTCTATCTTAAAAGCCACCACCCCATGTCCTGTCATGACAAACCCTTGTGAAGAGCCCCTCCCCTGCTTTCTTATAGGCCCCTTTCAGGTAGGGAAAGGTTGCTATAAGGTCCCCCCAGAGCCTCCTCTTCTCCAGGCATATTAGTCATTATTTCACTTTAAATGAACTTCCTACTTGACTTGTCAACAAATATAATTTGTTCAGCACAAAAGTACTTGTTGCGAACAGTTGTTAAATGCTGTTTTCTCCTACTGCAATCAGTTTTCCAATACTTTTGAGGATTACACATATTTTGTAGTTCTGCCTAAAATTCTAGTAGGCTTTTGAAAGCATCCCCCAGGGCTGAGCTAATCAAGAAAATACCATACGTAAAGAGAACTGTCATTATTACAGGGTCAAACGCTAGTGCAGTCTTTACTCAAGAGATTGCAAATTGTACTTCAATGTGAGGAAGAGAAATCTTGTACCCAAATCACTAAATAGCGCCATGTAACCCATGAATAAATTACTAGTCCTGGAAAGATTACAGATAGCAGCTTATTACCATCTTGTAAGCATAAACTGAAGATAACCAAACAATAAGCTGTTCACAGACCAGCCTACAGTAATTCTCTCTCTCATGCTTGCTACAACACGGAGAGCAAAGCAACTTGAATGTGGACCAAACTGCTTGCTCATGACTTGTGCCTCCTCTCTCAAATGTGGCAACACAGAGGGCACCTTTATGACTTACATTCAAGTAGGGTCTTACATGGGGCCTTCAATAAGCTTGCCACTCTCAAACGCAACATTTCTGTTAGAAATCATCGTCACTCAAGTCTGTTCAGAAGACAGAAGAGTACTTTTCTGTAACTAGACAAGAGCCCTTTGTTCAGCTGCTGAGCCTTACTAAAGCCTGTAATTCTTTGCCATAAGGAAAATGTTTAAACTAGTCAATGGCAAAAGTCAATTTGGTGAGATAATGTAATTAATAAATGCCATCCATATGCCTCTGCTTGACATTTTATAAAGACAATTGGTCGTGAAGAGCAGGACAAACGGAGAGCTCTGAAAATGACTGGCTGCCCCACAGGGAGCTCAGCTGCTGCAGGGAGGAAAATAAGCTCTTTCCCAAGCTCAGGACTCCCTGCCAAAATGCCGGGCTCCCCACCACGGATGGCAGGTAGCTCTCCACCACCTTCCTTGGAGGCATTAGATCACGGCTGTGTGTTTGACATGGGCTTTTTCACATTTCGCACCTCTGCCAGCCAAGAAATTAGGCCTTGATCTGGTCACCCTGAAATTACACTTAACACCAAGACCACAAAGACTTAGATCCATCAAAACTTCAAACAAACCCAAGACTTACGGCTTATTCTCCAGAGTCCACCATCTCCATCCCATTAGCTGCAGTAATTGCCTCAAACCTACCACAGAGGTATCATCTGCCCAAAAGCCACAATCCCAATACCCAACTTCAAACCCCGAGTTATTTGTCCAAACTTGCTCCTGAAGATGAGGCTCTCATTTGCTTCCTCGATAAGGATCTAGAAAAAAATGCAGAGAAAACATCTCTGCACTTTAAGCTTGACTATTAAGTCAGTTCCAACACAGACCTCAGGGCTAAAGTATTAAAAAAGAGAAACTGCTTCAGTGTTTGATCTCAGGTCAAGAATCATCTCTTCTTTAATTTAAAAAAGATAAGCTAATCTGGGAGGGAATCCTATTCCCAGAAAGTGGCTCCTGAGAACATCCAGCTAAGGGGTAGTAGCTTCACTGCAGCACCAGAACTGTAATACCCGAGACTGGCAGCAAAGCCCAGAGCTCCCCCAGATTTCCAGTGCATGGCAGTGCAGACAGCTGTTGGATAGGAGCACCCAGATGTTCAGACAGAGGAAGGGAAGCAGCCGTGGCACATACTGCTGGCTGATTCCAGGCACTGCCAAGCCACAGAAAGAAATGGGCAGATACTTATTAATTCTACAGAAAGAAGGAAAAGCTCACGTGAGCTGGAGAGTGGTGGAAATAAATCAAGACCAAAAAAGCTTCCAACATTTCTTTGGAACTTACTTGGCAATGAAGATTTAACATGCTTAGGAAAGACACGCAAAGCGTATAAATCTGAAACACCACCTATCTCTTCATCCCTCTTTTCTCTGTTCTCCTCTAATTACTATCGCCAAAGTCTAGCTGCCTTTTTCAAAAAGAAAAAAGCAAAAGAACATCCCTCCTCTCCAACACACTATTAATTTTCCAAATTCCAAAAGCAAAGTAACCATTAGAAACAAATGCAGGAAAATTACAGCATCATCCTTCTAAAATTCTAAATATTTCTGAAAAATAGAGCAAATATTACTCTTGGATCATCCCTCACTGACTAAATTTACGCCAGCAAATCAGCACTCAGGCACTTACAGAAGAAACAGAAAGACCACCCAGTTGACACTGATGCCCCAGTGCTCTATTTTACTGAAAGCCTAAAAAACAGCCTCACACACACGCACTGCCGACACGGAGCAAAGTCTCCAAACACCTCACAAGGAGAGCTGCTATTAACCTGTTAGGAAAGCAGCACTATAATGCTGCAGTACACACAGCACAACCTGCAAGCCAGCAAAGTTTCCCAACATGCGCTTGTGCTTGCAGAAGGGATTAGACCATCACACAAGCTCTGGAAAACCATTTGTCCTGCTGCTGCAAACCGGGATGAAACGGAAAGGTTTATCAGCCTCTTCTGAATGGGGGCTGACAAGTACAGCTGGATGCTTGGCGCTGCTCTCTGGTGCTATTAAAATCAGCAAGAGCTAACCCCCGCTATCATCAGGACCAGACCCAACCTCTTAAAAAGGACATCAGGCCCCTAACTGACAGGGTTTGCTTTTTCTTTCCAGAGGTTTCATGTCGCTCTTTCCCTCTTCAAAAAGCAATGGGGAAACTTTCAAGGTAGCTAAAAAGCACAGTTTTTGCCATTCAGCCAAGGCTGGGTGAATCCCTCATGCCCGCTGGGGTTACCAGACCCCACTCTAATCTGACATCTCACCGCATGCTGCGCTGATGGCAGCAAACCACCCCACGAGCCCTGGCTCTGATCCACCCACCAGCTTTGATGTGGGCCATGCTCGCCACCATGCACAGGTTGGCATGAACAGGTCGGGCTCCCCCTCCCTCTCTGTTTCCTGACCATGTCCCCCAGCAGCTGCTGCCCCAGGGGAGCTGGCACAGCAGAGCGGAGCGCAACTGTGGCGCGACAGCCCACATCAGGGAACGCGAAGCGAGCACCCAGCACAGACAAACCACTCCCAGGTTCAGTGGCAGGTCTCATTTCCAGCACATTTTTAACATGGCTCTGACATGAACTTGGCCCACACCAGTGAAGAGGTTTGTTGGCTACGTGAAGCAAATACAGGGAACGCTTGCTTTAGGAAACAGAATCTCCTGCTGTCTTCCACTCCCCTGCTCAAAAAAGTCCTGGATAATTTACTTCACCACAAATGAGAGAATTTTTTTACCTTACAGCTTTGCCTAGATATTAATAATAATGAGTAGCAGAATCAGAGGGGAAGAAATTTAGAGCTAAAACCACTTGACAGTGCTCTGGAGAGCTAGCAGGTTTTTTTTAAGCATCCATATAAGATTCCTCTTACAACCAGGAGAGCCTTCTTCAGATACAACAGACTCAGCACCTATCTTTTCCCAGAGACCAATCTACAAAATCCCACCTTAAGGGACCACGTAGCTTCTGCCAGACATCGTGAGAGAAAAAGAGAGAAAGGGGGAAAAAAAAAAAAAAAAAAAAAAGAGGAAAAAAACACCAAAACAAAAAACGCCAACATACCGTCCCTTTTCCAATCTCTCCAAAACTTTCTGGTAGCAGCGAGGGTGCTGCACCAGGGCCAGGTAGGCTCCCCTCACCTTGCTTTCCCCCCAGCCCCCCGAAACACGCTGCCCCAGTACACCCCAACAGCCTGCCTCATGCTGCTGCAGTGTGCTCATCCTAAGGCAAAGAAACCCATAAAACTTAATACTTCGCTAATTACTGTGGCAGTTTAATAGTTACTACACCATCAGAGAGCTTTGTAAGAACAGCATTTCTATAAAATTGAAGTATATGGTACCTCATTAGCCGGGGGTGTTTCTTCAGTGCAGTTACGCTTAGCGGAAACCGGAGCCGGTGCTCTACACAACCCTATTTTAATTAGTCGTTAAGAAAAGTGTTTTGCAATTGTATCCTTAGAAATCCCTAATGATGAGCCAGATTTCAGGAAGGCTATGACTGAGCTAATTTATACAATAGCTAGACAACTTCAAAAGTTAACCCAAGCTAGTGACATTATTTAGTTCAGTGGAGCGGCTCATTTTAATTGGATTAAATTGTCATGGTTTTTTAATTTCATAGTGAAACCTCCATTTATTATTTCCTAATATTTGCCCAAACACTGCAACAGTGTTATTTGCGTGCCCTCTTCCCTCAAAACGATCTCAGATCCACGGATGGAAAGGACTGAAACCCTCTGTTGGCCTTCACCGGCTCCGTGCCGGGAAGGGTGGGAGCGCTTCGCCCAGAGTGGCTTTTCCAGAGATACAAATCCCGGCAACCGAGATAATTGCATTAAGCAGAGGTCCCCGGTTAGCAAATACACTTGTGGCTCGGAAAAAGTGTAAACAGCAGCATTATCCCCAAGCACCTCGCAGCAAGCCCATAGGGGAAGGGCTGGCGGAGCCAGCGGTAGCCTCGGGCTCCGCCGAGCCGGCACCGGCGGCTCCGCTGCCGGGACAGGCGGCACCTGCGCACCCGCGCACGAAGCGGCGCAGCTGCCCGGCGTACCCGAAGGTTTGTTGGGGTCCCGAGCCGCGCAGCCACGGGTAGTTACTGCTTTTATTCGTCTTTTAGCAAACCGGCTGGGGAGGGTTGATTTTTTGCAAAGAGACGCTCCTGCCTCAGAGCCCGCGGAGCCGGGGGAAGCGGCGTTTCCCTGGGGCGGCCGCTCGGAGACGATGGGGCCCGGCGGCTGCCGGCGCTGAGCCAAGAGGGGCACAAATCCCCGTGGACCGTCACACCCAACCCCGCGCCGCCGCCGCCCCTCGAGAGCCCAGCGGCCGCAGGGCAGACGACCACCACCCCCCCCCCCACCTCCTCGGGGCAGGCAGGGAAAGAGGCACCGGGGAGCTCCGGGGCCGGCAGGCGGACGGGTCGTCGAAGCAAACTTCGTCTGAGGCTCGCTGGAGGGCGGCAGGGCGCTCGGCTAGGCTTCGGAGGGGTGTTTTTGGGGGGTGCCTCTTTTTTTCTGGGGGGGGGGCGGAAGAGGAGATGGGGGTGGAAATCTGATGTTTACAGAGCGCTCAGCTATCAACAGATGTCTCCGAGAACCAGTCCGCTGTCCCGGCGGGCGGCGGTGCCGCCGGAGCTGGGCCGGGGCTGCTCGCCCCGCGCTCGACAGACGGAGCCGAGGCGGCCGCCCCGGGCCCGGCGCGCCCCAAGGGGCTTCCACCACCCCCCGCCCCTCCGCCCAACCCGGCACTCACCGGCTGCCCGGAGGCGCAGGCCACGAAGCTGACGGTGAGCACTAGCCACACGCCCCGCATTATTCCCGCGGAGCCGGCGCGGCGGCGGTGGCCGCCTGGGGCCGGGCACAAAAGAGAAAACCGCGGTGGGGGGCCGCGGCGCTGAGCAGCGCCCGGGGGGGCGCAGGGCAGGGCCGCGGGCGCCCTCCGGCCGCCGCGCTCTTTCTGCTCCTCGCCGCGCTCCGCCGCTGCCCGGCGGGCCCGGTGCTGCGCGGCGCTGGGGCGCCCGGGCTGCAGGCTGCGCGCTGCCGGCTCCGCCGCCTTCCCGCCCTCCGCCCCGAGTGCGCGGCGGCGGCGGCGCGGCTCCCAGTTAAACCCCGCAGAAATTCCTGCAGGATTACAACACAGATTGGCAGCTCCCCCAGCCAGTGGAAGGAGGCGGCGCGCGGCCGCCACCGGCTCTCGCCCCTCACAAATTCAAGCAACTTTCTCTCCCCCCTCCCCTCCTTCTTCGCCCCGGTCTCCCCTCTCTCGTCCTCCCTCCCCCCCCGCCAATGGAAAACATGAGCAGCGCCGTGGGCTGGCCCAGTATAAAAGCGGGGACGTGGAACAGCTCTCTTTTTGCAAGGGAAATCTGGCCGCTGCCGCGTGTTTTAGCGCTCTGCCGCCAGATTCCCACCGCTGCTCCGCGCCACCCCCCCGCGTTAGCCTGGGTCGCAGCCTCGAGTGTCGGAAGCAGGGCTAAAAATCACGGGGAGGGGTGATATCCCAAAATGCCAGTCCGTTTTGGATCCTCACGTGGCTTTCTGTCCCAAGACACTCTTTTATTTTTTTTTGTTTTGTTTTGTTTTCCCACTTTTCTCCTTCAAGAAGAGGACTAGAAACTTGTAGGGGTGAGGGAGTGGCTGGTTAGAGACAGCTGCGATTGGTAACAAGTTACGTGGGTCTAGGAGCTGTGTCTTCAAAATAAATACTGCGAGAATTGACAGCCCCTGTAAAGTGTGCTCCAGAAGCCGAAACAAGAAGTCTGGCTATTACTAGTCTAGGATAGCATTTCTCAACTGGGGAAAATGGTTGTATCGCAGATCTTAGGTGCTTCAGCCCGATCCACTTGCCTGTGCCAGCATGTTTCCACCACTGAATGTGTCCATATATTACATCAGTCATTGGACACGGGAAAGGAGCAATAAACAGGAAAGAAAAATATATCAGTCTTGCTTGCGATCTGCCACTTGTGGTTTAATTCAGAAGGCTGCAGCCAGCGTTTTATAGCCCGAGTCAAATGGTCATAAGGACAGTATCGATCTCTTTTGTTTTAGCAAAATCTGTTCCTCTTAGCGGACTCCAGCCTGGAGAGGCAAAGAAGAGCCCAGGGAGATTCCCCAGGCAGATGCTTTTTCCCAGGCAGATGTTTTTCCACACCCTTTGCATTGCTTGCTCTGTGGAGCGCCTTGACCAATGGGTGGTGTTGAGATCCCAACTGCCTTTGCTTCCCCACTCTGGTTGCCTTCCTATCAAAACAGGAATACCATGTAAGAAAATAAAGTTCATTTGGCACAAGCAATCCCTCGCCCCACTCATCACTTTCCCAGCCTCTCCCAGGCAAACACACATCCCTGTGCAATGTGGGTGCAACGGCTGGCTCCGTGCTGGGAAGCAGCAGTACCTTTGTCCCCGTAGGGGTAGGTGGCCATGCCTGGAGTGCTCTCATTGCTTATGACCCAGTCCCAGGAACATGATACCTCTCAACAGTTACCATGCTTGCTATTTCTAGACCCACTTTCCGGATGTGCTGTCTCATTGATTTTTAGGCTGCATTCCCCACTGAAATCTTATCAGATTTTCAATGGTCTGCTCATCGTGGGTGTCACGCGCAGATTGTTTAATATATTCCTTATGTTAAACAGATTGTTTAATATAATCCTTCTCCTTCAAAGTATGTTGCAAATACTTAGGACCCAATTTTGTGTATTCTCTTCCCTGGCCGGCAGCAGGACTTCAATCCAACTAAGCAACAGTTTCAGCGCTGTTTGATGTGGGCGAGTGAAATGCAGTGAAGCAAAGGGAGGAAAACTCCAGTTGGGCCAAATCTGTGGGACATCACATAGGCATGGGGTCTGCAAGGATGAGAGAGATAAAGAGGTTGCAATTTTCCCCAAGTTAAAGAGGAAACCAGAAATATTATTCCTTATGCTGGCAGGATCCTTAACAGCAGGAGAAGAGAACACCACATTAGAAACAAATAACATAAAAGGGCAAATGTGAAAACAGAGATGCTGAGTACAGGGAGCATCCTAAGGTTGATCAGACAGCAAGGGGCAGGTGATTTACTACAGTAAGGCGGGGTTTTAACATGCAGACCTTTCAGGCACATCTTTAACAAATAAACCGAGCTCATCTTTTCTTTCATGTTACAGCCCATGATTATCAGGGATTTATGTACTTGGTAGAATCTGTGAAAGACCAAACTATCATCTGCAACCAGCAAAGGGAAGTCCTTCCTCAGACAAAGACAACAGCAGCTAAGGGACTCCTCATGGACCACGAGTGCCCCTAAGGACAGTGCTCACGAAGGACTCAGGGCTAAGACCCGAAAAAACTCAAAGGCGTACACACATCCTTAAGCCTGTGTGGGAGCAGTCTCTGATGCCAAGCACGAAGCTAAGCACACACTCTAATACTAGGAGAAGAACTGAAGATGAGAAGACGGATGATTTGGAAAGATAGAAATGAGCATGATCAGGAAAGAAGAGAAAAGAAATAACCCTTGTAGGTCACAGAAGTAACAAAAGATTGTCTCGGGACCCACTTGCTGCCTCATGAGCCCTCTGTCTGGGAGCACTGCACTGAGGAAGGGGCATTTCCATGCATTGTCCCACAGAGAACAGCTGTGCTACCTTATCATAGCCAAATGCTCTGGCATCTGCTCCTTTTGTTGCACAGATTTTACAGGGACACAGGCAAGACGAAAGCCCAACACAAAGCTGAAATCAAGTGCTTTTAACCCAAAGGAATTATGTAACAAGAACTGCAATGAGAAGGTAATTGGAGCCAAGTGATGAGACAGAGCTGCCAAGAGAAAGCTGCAGGCCTGGGCACTGCTGTTACAGACTGTCAGGCAGCAATCATGGTGCTGCCTTTTTGCTGCTCTGAGTCCCCCCCAGCCCTCCAGTGGGCAGTGGCCACCCGATCACAATTCCGCCATCGAGTCAGTCCAGGCTGGAGTGGGATAAAGGGACAAACTTCACCAAAGGCCATTTTGTTACAAAATGTGCTATATGCTGGAAGGATGTGAGAGGAATTAGTATGTAGCATGTACAATGCGGTTATCACCTACCAGAAAGCCCCAGTGATAACCCAAATGTCCACCAAATTTGAAAATTCAGCTCTGGGTCTCCCCTAAGGGGAAATAAACATTCTGGGCTTGTACCCTGTGTTCCTGTCTCTGGTTCATTCACACTGTGCCGTCAAAGCACCAAATGACTTCACACTAACACAAACATTTCTAAAGCTAGGAGTACCACAGAGCACAGACACCCTTTTAGTGGGATGTGCCATGGAGTTACTAGAATTTTAGGGAAGAGTTGTGGTTAGAAAGATATGGCAGCTGTGCAAAAAAATTAGTTTGGACATCTTGGGAAAAAGATTTGCAGCCTATGGCTGCCAAAGCACCGTTAAGTGTGCTTATCAAGTTCCTGAGTACTTCCCCAGCATTCATTTCTGTGTGGCTGAGTCCTCCTGGTGACTGGCACAAACAGCAGGGCTAAGGAAAGAGACCTACATGGGGAGGAGAACTCCTAGTTATGCTGCTTCTCCATTAGGATTTGGTCAATAATACCAGGTGTGATTGAGAACACTAGGCCCAAAGCACCAGTAAACACAGCGAAACCCTGAGCTTTGGTTCTTTTCTGCCTTAGTTCTTACCAGTATAATTATGTGAACTTGTATCCTTCTTCAACAGGCTCTTGTTTCAAGGGTACCTCTTCTAAGCATCCCCAAAACACCCTGGGACATCTTTGTTTCTCTTTGATTCAAAGGCCTCCTCTGCTATGCAGCTTAGGAATCATATACAGGTTATTTATTTTTTATTTCATCTATCTGTTTATTTTGGTTAGCTATAAACCACAAAATATGTCTACATAGAACTGGGTGCTCCCTGATAGCTGAAACAACAGCATGGCAGGACTAAGGGCACCACTAAGCGACCAGTGTTTGTTGTGTCTGCCATGTCACTCCCAGGGCCATACAATTGGACCACATGTGGTTTATAAGGTGGTTTATAATGCTGGGCTTTATATGAATGTAATAGAAAGTCTGACCTTGGACTGCAACTTAGCTGGGCAACAACTGACAGCAGAAAACTTGCAGCAAACAACTTTTTTTGTTCCTTTTCTGTGGAAGAGTAGTGGTAGGGAGGTTTCATTAAGAAGAAAATAAAAGGCTGGCATTATGGGCAGAGCACAAGCAGCAGCCTCCTAAGAGATGGTGGGTTGGGTGAAGCAGTCCAGGAGCAGCCTGAAAATGAATCTGTTTTGTCTCTCTTGTGCAACAAAAGGAGTGAGTATCAATGCAAAGAGACAGAGAGATAAACCCAGGCTGGGAGCTTTGCTCCAGCAATGGCTGCAGATGGGGCGGGCAAGGGGGTATGTATCTGGAGTAATCTTCTGCTCAGCAAGAATGGTGGTAACAGGCTTTCTGGAAGAGTTATGGTCAGAAAGTCGTAACACCTGCCTGGAAGGGGACATCTGAACCACTCACTCATCCAGACTCAAAGATGGCCTTTACACCTTGGCATTAAAGACTGGCTTTGGCAGTGCTCCTAGAGCAGGTCTCATTCCCTGCTATGCAGCAAGTCACTGATGCTTTTAAATGTAAAATATGTGCCTCAAGTGCCTTGACGATTTGAGGGTCTCTTTTCCAGGGGAGATGCCTACCAAGCACCATAAACAAAGCATATGACACAATACCGACAGCAAGGACCACCAAAAAGTTATGTAACCTGGCCAAAGAAATATTATATTCCCAGATTTGGCTCTGACTGTTAACTGCCGTAAGAAAATCAGTGTCTCTTTGTGCTGGTCTCCTGACCAGGGTAAAATTTTCCACCCTGTCATTCTAGCCAAGGCTATTAAATTTTATTTATTTTTTTATTTTATTAGGACAAAATGTACCTTTAAAATACAAAAGATAATTCTTTATCTCTGAAACTTTCATTTAGAGCTATGGCTCAATATTTGCCTGAGATATTTGCATACCTGGAAGTGTCTCATATGTGATGATCCCTGAAAATGAAATGCATTGTTGATTTAGTTTATTATCCCCAAAGATGATATCGTGGTTAAGATTTGTATGCGGTACATCAGGAGAAAAATATGGAAGGGTTGAATTGAAATAGACTTTAATTCTTCCAGGTATACTGCTGAAGTTAATGAAAGTCAGTTAGACATACATTTGGCTGCTGTTGCTAACTGAATAATACAAGTAATAACAGAGGCATCTATTCAAGTCCTGATGAACACGAGTAATTTCCATTATCTTAAAATGTGTAGGAGTTATGAATTATAGGTGCAGAGATTGCCCAACACTTTCTCCTTATTATATCTTGTTGTCAGTTGCTTATACATTTGCCAAAGTTTAATGCATCAAACTGAAATTTCCTATGCTGGGTATCAGCCTCCAGCCAACTTTATTTGTTTCATTTTATTTTTGTTTTGCAAGTTTTATCAAGAATGGTGCATGTGTATCCAAGAGCAAGGTTAGGATAAAGTATGTTATTTTGTCTATGGTAAGGCAAATTCCTTCAAACATTTCTCTGAGAAGATGTTTTACCTCCACTCATGGAAACAAAGAGCAAAAATTTGGCAAAAGGAGTCAACCAAACACCCGAAATTTGCTTTTCAACACATTTGGGAAATTACTTCTGAATTTGGACCATGTCTAAGCATCAGTGTCTTTGCAGTTTGTACGTGCTTGGTAGAGACTTGTTAAATTCTGACATCAAAAAATCCCATCTAGGCCAGGCATGTTCCAGCTCAGAGCCACAGAAATCTCTCTGCGGTTGGTCTCGAAATAAAAGGGCTGGCTTTAGATTTCCTCTCAGCGCTGGCGAGACAAGGCCTGCTGTGTGTGCCTGCACAGCGAGGGGGGAAGAGAAGGGAATTTGATTTACTCATGGAGGAATAAAGAGAGGTGCAGTGGTAGTAAGAACTGAAGAGAGAGAAGGAAGTCGGGGGATATGGGGAGGGAGTAGCACAGTGGGGAAGGACAAGGGTGAGGGTGGAGAAAGCTGCTGGCACGGAGGGGTGAGCACCAGGCCATCAAGCCCATGGTAGGTGACACCCGCAGGAGCAGCGAGGGAGGAGAGCAGAGCGATGCAGCATCTGGGGTGGCCAGAAGAAGAAGGGGAGGTTCATTGTCCTGCTGAAGAGAAGATGATAACTGCCAATCCTTGGGCAACTGTGTGCTCCTCCAGACCTCAAAAGTACCACCAGTGAACATAAAGCTCCATATTCCTCTCCTGTCAGCAAATAGTGATGGGAAGATGTCTGTCTGCCCCAACACTCTGCATTGGCTTATCAGCATAAATAATAGGCTGCGTAGTGAGAGATAATGTTGTCAGTAAGATCCTTGCAGCATTTTGTTACTGAAGTTGAAAGCTATGGAGACAATGACAAAGATGACTGTAATTAAAGATGGTATCGTAAGGCATTAGCTACAAGGACAACCTTAATTCTGATGTTTCTCAACTCCGAGCGCTTTGCTTTGTAGCTTAAACGTTTTAATATCAAACATTTTCTTAATATTACTCTTAAAATATAATGCACAACATGTCACACTTGGGTTAACTAATTTCTGTTATTTGGCTCTGGGAATCTGTACCCATATGAGTAATGTTTGCACATATAAAAAAATCACTGGAATTGACACCTCTTATCACCTCCTAACTTATAGGAGTAAACAGATACTGCAGGACTTGCCCACATAATATACTGAGTATGCTAAAGTTAGTCCAGATTTGTGTATAATTGATGAAAGTATTTAAAAACAGTATCTGCTACCTCTTGCCTGCTCATACTTTATTGTTCAAATATATTTAAAATAAACATATATTCCAACAGCAAGTGAGCATTTGTCTATGTCACACCTTATCACAGCTATTTGTTTCCTTCACATTTCTGTTTCTCTCTGTTGATGTTGCTTTTACCTTCTCAGGATGGAGCTGGATCAGGAGCCAAAAGAATAAAATGAAGATGTGTCCAGGTCGTACACATTTCAGCATATTTATTCCAATTTCAGGATATGCATCCTGTGAGCATCAAAACAAATTGGTCTGCAGTACAAGGAGAGTCTGTGGTCTGACTGTTTCCAAGAGAAAATGCAGCTGGACTTTGCATGCTAGAGAAAAAGCTTCATTTCTGTGTGACAAGCTTTTTTTTTTGAGTGTAATTGCAAACTTATCAGGTACGTAGAAGAGGCTGCTGATTAGGGGTGGAATGAAATAATGACCAGCGTTCCTCAGTGCTTGTAGAGTAGTCCCTGGGGGGAGTCTGATGCCCAGGTGAGGGAAGACCCACCACCTACTGTCATGAGACAACATGGTGTGGGGCTTCCCCTGGCTGGAGCATCCCTCATTTGGGTTTTTTAAAATCAAAAGGTAGCACACACATTCTTGATAATGACCAGCTTCCTAATGATAGTAACATGGGAATTATGCAGGGCTGCAAGCAAAGGACAAATTCTCAATGAGAGAAAATGAGTTCAAGGCATGTGATTAAATTGTGGTAGGCTTAAGGTCTTAATTCTCCTCTCCCACTATGCAAAGCAGGAGTAACTCATTTGTAGTCACTGAAGCTACAGAGATGTAAAATGGCATCGGAGGAGAATCAGGCCATTGTTCTCTGCAAAATTCACTGATAAGACATTAATTACTAAAGAGAAAATGCCATCAAAAGGATTTTAAATGCTTTGCAGAACTCAGGAGACAAACTCATTAAATGCTATGTCGTACAGGGAATTAGTTCCCAATTTGTGAATGCAGAGAAGGCAAATGCTGCACTACAGATAAGTGGATGATCGTTTTGAAAGCCTACTTCGAAATGCCTACTTTCTTTCAGAGGGGGAGCCAACCCCGCACATTACGTCCAGAGATGTGAAACTATTCCAGATAAAATAAATCACCCTGAACCTTGGTCCGTCTCACACGCTGAATCCCAGCCAACTGCAGTTGTTTGAGATTTGTAAAAGTTCACCGGACTCTGTTTCCTGCCTGGCCTGTCTGCCCTTCCTCTCCTCCACTCCCAGCTCTTGTCTTAGGTCAAGCCAGGCTTGGAAGCAGAAAAGCTAAACACCAGTCAGACAGCATCATGTGCGGTCTTTCTGACTGAACACAGAGCAAAAGTGTTAGAAGTCTCACTGGGGAAAATCCCAGCTCCAGGGATACAATAAAATATGTGGTAAAATTCTCATTTGACTCTCCAAGGGCAAGATTTTACCTTCATCCTCAGGATAATCCCCAGATAGTTTTGCACACCCCAGTTGCTGAGATAGGGTGATCAAGTATTTGAAGCTTCTCATGTCTTTTTGAAATAAAGCTCCTAAAAGTTAAGCCTCCATTAAATCCACCACGGAATCTTATACAAGAAAGAACAGCAGATGAGTTATGACTGAGAAGTGAAAACGTGACCACATCACAGGGGACAGTGTTGCATGCCCCAAGCACTGCATGTGCCATGTCCTGCTGCAGGACCCTGGATGTGGAGGGCAGCATCATGGACATCTCGAGGGCACATTTTTGCCTCGGGCTTTAGCAGCGAGGAACAGGAGGAATAACTGCCCCATCTGCCTTTTGCTTTGGGTATGGGCAACAGCCCTGCGGCAAGAGATTGTGAGACAGGCTTCTTGGGACTGAGGTCACATCCAGCTGAGTGATGGGACAAGGGAAGCAGGACAAAAAAGATGCACATGAGCCAGGAGCAAGGTGGGGATGTCAGGACAATATGTCCCTAACACATGGCCTCTGTTCAACACTGTCCTGTGATCTGATGGGGTGACTGCGTTTCTGTCACAGGATTTGTGCAAAGGAGAGTGTCCTTTCGAATGTCCTCTACATCCTGGATCTTTCTTGTTCCTGTTGTTCAAACCCAGCCACTCGAAGCAGGAGAAGGTTCAGGCTATGTCATTGGCATCATCGCATACTGATCACACTTTGAGACGGGTGGCAGGAGCTCAAAAGTATTATTCACAGTCCCTCGAGCTGCCAAAGAGGCTGTCCACTGCAGAGCAGCAGGAGTGGTTCCCTGGCTCGTGGGAGGATGCGTTTGCCAGGACAGCGATGCCCTTATCTGCAGAACTTGCCTTGTCATCCCCATCCGGCCCTGGGCACCTGCAGTTGAGATTCCTGGGTGACAAGAAGAATAACAGGTACCTAGCTGTGGTCAAAGTGGTTGTGGTAACACGGTCTCAGTCCTCAAAACAGGGACAACTTGTGCATTGGCCAGAGATTGCCCCGATTATGCCTCTCAGCAGATGGTGCTGTCATTTCCAACTAGAGTACCACAGTGAGGCTGTTGCCTTTCTCTTGCATATTGGACTGGATGCTGTTCTGCTACCAGATAGTCCAGACTTCTCCTGTCTCATGTAGAGTTTGCATTTACAAGGTTTGGCTGCACTTGATTAGAGTGTTCTGGCTCTCAATCCCGTGGTATAATTCTGGGCAATAGTGCAGATGATTCACCCACAGATTTATCTTTCCTCCTCCAGACAAGAAGATCAAGTCTGATCAAGTGAGTGTGACCATAGAGGTGTGTGAGCAGAGTCACCAGGGATGCAAAGTCTTAGACACAAAACAGGGAACAACCTGGAGGGTATCCAGCTGCACAGTTTGAGAAGGGTAGAGGTGCACAGTTTGAGAAGGGTGCTGTGTGTTATCCCCTGGAGGCAGCAAAAATACATGGTCATGGATCAGGGAAGAACCCAGAGATGGTATGAGCTAGAGGAACCACCTAATGGTTCTGGACAGGACCAGAAGTCAAGACATATATTAAAGGTCAGGAAAAGTCTTAGAAGTGGCTGAAATGGGTTTGATTTAACCAGTGAATTAATTGCGAGCACTGCCTGGAGCAACCAATCATTGAGCTAACCTTCAGCTGCAAGTCTAGCCAGGAGAGTGTCCCTATCCAGCAACAGGTCACAGATGGGGGCCAGCCTCAGCAGAAAGGGTGTCTTTTTTTCTGAGGGATTTATTTTGAGTCCAAATCTACATGGGACCTCTTTTAGTAATAAATTTCTACTAAATTGGGGAAAATCTTAAGAGATACCCCTTTCCTGTGTTTGCAAAGCTATCCTTTCAAAGGAGGACAAAAAGTGGATTAATAGTATGAAATAAAAAAGAATTAAAACAGCCAGAATCAAAGTCACGGCTGCACTGCTGCAGTGTCCCATCACTGGGCATCAGCTTGCTGGAACGGTGTCCGTTCTGGTGTTTTGTTAAAATACTGCATTGGGAACAGTAATTAAACAGATTCTGATGATGGTTTTGAACACATGCCAGCTGGCTCCCAGCCACCGTCAAAGCAGAAACATTGTGCAAACTCATGGTCAATGATGACTTTGATCTCTGAAGGGCTTTGTAGTGGCGGAAGGAAATGGGAAGATAGGAGGGAGGGAGAAGGGTGCAAGCAGCGGGGAGAAAAAAAGAGTAACATGCACTAGAGTGGGAATTGTCTCCCACACCTTGGCAAAAGTGGTGGCTGCTTTCTTCCTTCCCCTCTTTCTTTATGTGGGGCAGTAGGCACAGGCATCAACATTATCATAAGGGTCGAGTTCTGTTAATGGCAACCCCTACAAGTAACAGAAGTCCCGTGCACATTTCCACACGTGGCATTGGGATTGCTCTGTGAGTGACTTCCTCCGCACGTTGGCTTGCAGTAGCTGGCACTGCCAGCACATTTATGTCCGATGGATACCGGACAGTGCTGGAGACCTGCAGGACGGAACCTGGGACAAAGGTGAAGAAAAGGTCTTGTGTGGCCGAGAAAATCATAAACACACATGCTGTTCAAATTATCTGTTTAGACATTGCCTGAAACTCTACAACAATTCTTTAGGTACAAGGAGAATTGTTGTTTCCATCCCACGAGGTTGGCTGTTTAGATGTTGCACAAATAGATGTTGCATGAAAAAGAATCAGGGATAATGGACAACCACAACTGGCAAGAATGAGTGCAGAGGGATGTCCCTACAGCCCTGAACAGTTAGTTTAAATTTGGCATGACTTTCCCTCGTTAATAGTTTGCAGTGGGCACAAAGAAGGAGAATCACCTTGTCCTTTTTAAGTCTTAGAGATATGCAATGGTTTAGGTAGATGATGTTGCTGATTTCTAGGCATAATGCTAAGCTGTGCCTTGGTCAACAATGAGCTTGTGTTCCCAAGCTGTGCTGGAGGGCTCTGAATATTGGTGAGCGCTCTCTCAAGTGAACCTCATTTCAGAGATCGCCGCTGCTTTTACTTTAATATTCTTATTCAATTCTTCACAGAAGTAGGGAGCAGGAAGTTACAATGCTTCTGTAGTAGCACAGGAAAGCTGGAAAACCTTGAAAATATCTTCATACTGAAAAAAATTTTTATTTCACTTACAAAATCTTCACAAATATTAGATGATGATGCTCCAAATTTTCCCCTCTTTCTTCTTTTCTGTAATGAACAACAGTTTAAATTCAATAACTTCCCATTCTGGAAGGACTTATTTAGCATCCGTGATGTTTTGGTGTGAATCCTAAGAATTTTGAAGAATATCTTCCTTAACGAGTTCTCCTGTGCTTTTGCATGCACAAGATGCTGTCAGTGCAAATAACCTTTCTTTTAGTTCAAGGGCTCCAGCAGATAACTGAGTTAAGTAACTAACCTTGCATCAGCTGAGCCCCCAGAGATGTCAATCAACATCTATCTGCACTCCTCGCCTTCTTTAATTGCAAGGTGAGACTACTCAGCATGAACTCTGCTAGAAGAGTTTTAAGCATTTCCCCCACAACTGAATGACAGTAGTTCGGTTCTGTATCTGCACCACAAGAAAACAATAAGCTGGAAAAGATAAACATGTTGTTTACAGGACAGCATCTGGCCCCACTGCAAGGAGACCTTGAACTGGAATGTAAGTACAAGCAATTTGTGGATCAAGTCTTGCATTTTATACCGGTCAGATTGTTTATGTGGACACATTTAATTGTTTCACAACTAATAGCAAAGAAATTTATGTCAATCAGTTCTAAAGCAATTTAAGTGTGCACAAGGTAGCTCATCCTCTTAATTAAAACCCCATTCATTAATGCCAGTTTTGTCTTTATACAAAACACATCACAAGGGTCTTCAGATAGTAAACCCTGAGCTCTAACAGCAAAAGTGGCCATGCCTTTGAATCTCCCAGCAATACACGGAATCATAAATGCCATGCCCAGAAAAAAGATCCTGACAATTATGTCCACCACGGGCTTAGGGCAATATGATTTGCCATGTGCTTCTCTGATATACTTCACAGAATTTGAGCATCCTTGCTTTCTGAGCTTATTTGAAGGGTGAGGAAGGCTTGCAGAGATGTGCTATAGGAGGGCAGCGGGGACTCAGAGGCTCTCCCTCAACATAATGGAGACCCTCCTGCACATATCCACTTGGTCTCCCTGTTGCCTTGCAGGAAGGAGACCTGAAATCACAGCAGGCCTAAATAAAATGCACAGTACCTTGGTATTATGTCAGTGCTGTGACAAAATCCTTGTCAAAACACTGGGAACAAAGAACAGCCCTTGCTGCTGCAGCAGGAAGAACCAAAGCAGGTCAGCTGCCACTGCTGGAGGAGCAGCCATGAGTTTGGAGGTGCTTTCCATGGGGCTCCTGGCTCCTGGCTTCCAGGTCAGCAGCTACGGGTGCTGCTGGGCCCCTGACACAGAACAACTCCCCTGAATTGTTCTTACTGGGTGCATCGGTGCCTCTGTCCCAACACCTGCTCCCAGGGCACGGCTCCCATCACTGCAGGGAGCCATCAGCGCTGCAGGGCTGCGCTGCGCATGAAATATTTGCCACATGCATTTTCAACTGGATCTTTCCCAGATGGGTAGGCATTTGTGCAGACATGGGGATGATAACACTACATAACCATGGATTAACCTCTCTTTCACAGGAGCACGTAGAACTTACACCTTTTACAGTAAGAAGAGGAGCCAATAATAAATGCTACATCCTGTGATGGGCACCTGCTGTAGCTGCAGTGGCATGGCTGACATCATCAGTACTTACTGCACAACCTCTGCTGGGAATGGCCCGCTACCAAAAAATAAAGGGATTGACTCTTGTAGTAATCAATGGCAGCTTCATTAGCTTGGGACTGCAAGTGGCTCAGCCATGGAGTGGAAAGGCATTTGTAGGCATTTACCCATCCAGAGCTCTTTTTCTACAGCAAGGTGTATTTTTGCTAAGTGAAGAGAGTAAGGCAAGAGATCGTGGTTGGAAACCAGGACTTGTTTACTGGAAGTACAAAACAGAAACAAGGCCACAATAACTGATCTTGTACAGCCACGTCCAGTGAAGTCCACTGTCATGCCAGCCAGCCCAGGGGGATGAATGGAGGGAAGACCTCCTACCTGAGCAGAAGTACAGATACAGTTGTGCTCCTCACAGGCAGCTGAGGCAAAGTCTCACCCTAGAAGAGTGTGCATGGCACAGACAGAGGAGTGACAGGCACACGCAGTTTAAAATAGTCCTGTTGCAAAACCTCAGCACCAGAGCACTGGGAGCTCTGACCTCATGTCTCTGCTCTGCCAGGAGTACTTCATGTGAGACGGAGTCTTCAGGTAGCCCAGATGCAGGTGGAGAGAGCAGAGGTGGGAGCACTTCTCCGCCACATGAAATTGAGACAGCTCACTGAAGACTGTGGGGTTGTCACGTAGCAGGAGCAGTTCAGACACAGTAAATACAGCCGTGCTTTGCTGGAAGGCCCACTATGTAGAGCACTTGAAAATGTTGTCCTGTGTAGCTAGGGACTCATCTTGCATCAGTGGAGTGCTCAACTCACCACTGGAGAGCTAGACAAAGCCTGGTAAGAATAGCACTTCATTATGAGCTTTCCTTAACTTCATTACTTTCCAAAATGCTAGTTGAAACTAGAGTCACCATTTTCCTTGGAAAACCAGATTAGTCCTACCCTTATTCTTCTGGAGTGCTACTCTGTCCATGTGAAAGGTGAAAGGGAGTTCCTAGGAGATATTTAGTCACAGTTTAAACAGACCTTGCTTTTTCAGAGGAGTTTGATGGCTCACAGAAAGTTACTCCTCCCTTAATGAGTCCCTGGGGATCTAGTTGTGTATTTTTCAAGATCTGTGATGCACATATGTATCTATTTGGCATCCTCCCAAATCTTTTCAAAGTTAAAATGTGAGATGAACATCTGGTTCACACTATTACAATCTTTATTAAACACTAATGTCTTCTCCAGAAAAGCACCATCTGCCACAGCTCCAGCCCTTGTTTTCTAACATGGATTTTTCTTCAGAAGTACACAATGAAATAAATCTTTACCAGTTATAGTCTCCAGAATTTCCTGAGATGAAAAAGTACAGTAAGAGTAGTAGGCTCCAAGAGTTGACATGCTTCAAAAATCCTACGTTATTATTTAACTCATTAAGAAACCATATTATCAAGGATCCTAGTTCCACTTTGCATTATGAAGAGTTCACTAAAGCATTTTGATAAATCCATTGCTGAAGGATTTGATACTTATTCAGCAGCTTAGAGCACTGTGTCTTCAAGCCTTGACAGTCAGGGTGCAGATTTTGCAAAATTTCCCTTGCTTCTCACATTTTTGGAAAACAGAGACGGCTTGTTACAGATATGTAGAAAGTTAATTTTCATGGCAGTTCAGTCCCTGTCTTTATGATCCCTGTTCTTAAGCCCAGTTGTACCCAAAAGCCAGAAAGGAAAACAGCTTTAAGCCATCATCTGCTTGCCTCCTTCAGAGGCAACAGGACTCCCCAGTTTTTCCATGGTCAGGGCACAGTCCTGAGTCACTCATGTCTTTTACGTGACATTTGGACAGTCACCTCACTCTGTGCAGGAGCTTGAGTGTCTAAAAGGATTACAGTCCCCTGGGCTCCTAGGTCCTTATTTTTGCCTGTTACTAAAGCAAATCTAAATAAATGGTGTTAAGAGGCCAAATTCAATTTACCGTCTATTGGTGCTCTAGCACTGCATCAGTAAGAAGCTGCGTGCACATCATTCTGTGCCCGAGAAGCACCCTATAACTGATGCCTTCAAAGCACTTCACACAGTGCCAAGTCCTTAATGTCACGGCGCTGGGCAGCAGCTGTGCATGACTCCAACACCCGCAGTTAGTCCTGCCTGAAGAAGACAAGGCTGAATAAGCACATTTACCTGATTCCAAATTCCCTCAGGTACTGGCAGCTGAAGAGCTTTGCACAGACTGAGCTGCTCCTGGGATCAATGTTGGCTACAGGAAAGGACCAAGATGAACTCGGTCCCTCCACCTGTGGCTGGCTGAGGATCTGACCTGACATGCAATGTCCAATCAAGTCCTTCTCCACTACAGGCTACTATGGGTCATTTCTGTCCAAAGACACTCCCAAACCCTGAATTTATACCTGCTGAACGGTTCGTGTCAATGTCAGGAGAGAGGGCAAATGAACTCCACGAATCCACACAACAGCAGCAACACAAAAGAATAAAGTAACCCCCCCACGGTACATTTTCCATGGTGAAACTGTCAAAGGATAGTCTACATACTACAAAAATCACATATTTCTAGTGTGGACCTGCTCTTTGAAGAGTATTAGAAAGATGTACCAGGTAGTGACAACACAGCAGGTAAGGAGTATGCCTTTTTAATGAAAATCTAAAATTGATTCCAAATGGGTTGCTGACGAGAGTCCTTTAAGAAACGACCCTTGGGAGGTATATAATGATGTAGAGATTTTCATCAGAGTTATGACCTAGTAGGTGGATGTTCACATCTGTATCAGCTTCACAATAAGTTTCCTAAAAGTGAGGGATAAGCAGGTAGAAACTGAAATCAGAGAGAGTGAGCGACCATCATTTGGAGCCAGAAATGACTACTCACACCACAGTGGACATGGGGAAGGTATAAGTGACCTGCTGACTTAGTGGAAACTGGAGATTTTTCTGCAGAGGTTCCCAAAATCTGTATGCCTGGGGGTAGGGAAAGGTTCATCCTCCTGTGGAAGTGGACACCAGCAAGAAGGATTCAAAGGACACCAAGCAGCCCATGGCCACAGCTATCCCAGGAAAGAAGGACTTTTAGTGATTTGAGGATTTCAGTGGTGTTCCAGCGCAGTCCTCACCTGCCCTGTACCAAAACCAGACCTGGAGGTCTGAAACTATTTCACCTTTCCCGTTGGGCATTCCCCTGCTCCACCAGAACTGCACAAGTGCAGAGCAATCCCAGAAGCTCTGTTCATTATCCCAGCTTGAAATGGGGCAGAAACCACAGTGGGCACAGTACAAGGGTATCTTCTCCAGCTGTGCTTACTGCATAAAAATCCTCTAGTTGCTCCTCTGGTGATACAACCTCACCAAACAGACAAGGGTTTCAGTATACCTGCTACTAAAACTGAAATATGGGCAAAGGCGAAAATTTGCTTCAGGATCATCACAGGAGGTTCTGTGCTTGCCAGCCCAGAGCTGGCAGGCTGCTGCTCTCATCATCACCCAGCAGAGTCCCTTGGAGGAAGGGAGGTCAGAGATGGGGTCACCTCTGTCACCCTCTGGGTCAGGGATCAATCCCATGGCATTCCTTTAAAAAAGAATAGTGAACACGTAACCCCAGCAATGTTCTCAAAATTCCTTCTGACCATCAAACAAGCTGAAATAGGCATCCAGAGCCACCAGAGCTGCTGTGCCCGAGAATTATCTACACGGTGTTGTCATATTGTTGCTACCAGCTACTGAACTTCCACTTGCAGTTTTACATGCCTCAAGTGCAACAAAATGCAACACTAAGACAAATACCTTAGGAGTTATTTCACAGCAACTTTGATTTTAAAAGGCTCCTGCATGCAGGCAGGGCAGGTACAGAAGAACTCAAGGCATGGGGTGTGCAGCCACATCAACAAGGTTTTGAATGAGAAGCATCTGTCCAGAAGCGATACCGACTGCAAAGCACGTGCACAGGCTGATGAAACCCAAAGTGACAAACTCTAAACGTGTGCACTGAGTTGGCTGCGTGAGCCACCTCCGTGCACCGGGCCAGGAGATTCTGGGAACTTGCTGCACTGGGTAATTCCAGCGAGGCACGGGGAGTTCCATCCTGTTGCCTGGGGCAGTTTGATTCCTCCGCGCAGCGCGTTGCAATCCTCACTCGAAACATTTCCCTACATGCAGTACACTGTGTGGGAACATCTGGCAATTTGCAGCAGAATGTCTTGTAGCATTTAATGCCCAAGTATTTCTTTCCCACAACCTATTTTCATTCTACTGAATGGAGACCCAATTTCCTGAATTTTTAAAGAGTCTTGCTAACAAAATCAAATTATCGTGATTACTCGGCAACGATTTCGAAAAGTCCTCAACATGCCGCTCTGACTTCGCAGTGAATTCCTATTACATGTAGAAGACTTTGTAAACACTTTAAATAAAATGCTTTTAATTCAATCAGGAGAGTAAACAGTGGGGTTTTTTTAGCTATTCAACGTATTTGAGCCATAAGCATTTTTCCAAGTGAGTGGCTATGGGGGTTTGCAATGCAACGCAAAGCAAACACTGAGAATATAAAACCATGCTTGTTCAAACAGGATTAGAGAGTTTATTCTAGCAGAGTTTCCAAGGATTTCAAAGAGAAAATAGCATTTTTTTGTTTTGGTTTGGTTTTTTTCTTGTTGGGGATGTGAAAAATTTGTGATGCCTGGTCAGTGATTGTAGTCGGTAGGATCCCAGCAGTAGCATGCAGCCTGCACTCCCGCTGGGTAGCAGGGCAGGGATGCCATTCATTTTTCACAGTCTCTCAGCCCTCTGCAGCTTGCTCCGGTTCTGCCTTTGCTCAGCAATCGCTTTCACTGTATTTTGTTAACACAAACTGGAAGCCAGCAAAGAACTAAAGCCTATTTCTGGCACGCGTACAGCAGTTCATGAAAAACGTAACTACTCAATGCTTTTTCACCTATGGTTTTTGCAGGCTGTGTATAAGACATGATGATAAGAAAGGGAGGGGTTTCCTTGTCCTGGGGTTTGGGTTAGAGCCACGTGGAAGGCACAGTGCCTCAGCCCTTCCTTGGGCAATAACTCTCACTCACAAACCCGTGCCTCTGAACCTCCCCTGCATCTCCCCTCCCTTGCTGTCCCTCGCTGTACCTCTTGCCAGTGTCTCCAGTACCTCTTGCCATCATTTCCCAGCAAAATTTTCTGCACGGGGCAAGCACTGTGCCTCCTCTGTTTTCAGCTGTGCTGAAGCACATGGTGGCTGGCCATCTGCTGTCCCACAGCCCTGCTCCCCAAGGCAGGGACACATCAGGAAGGCATCGAAGCTCTGCAAATGACCACAAAACCTTTCCCAATTCAGAATGTCTGGCAACCCAGAGAGGTCATTGCAGACTCCCCTAGAAGTATTTCCTAGGTACCCCACTATGATTTTTCCATGAGAATAGAGTACTTGTTGCTGGGGCCTGTGGATACTTTGCCCTGGATGGTGGCTTGCAGGTCAATTTTTGACACACACCCCCCACCCCCCCATTTCTTCAAATGTATTTGTTATTTTAAGTGGTCACTGAATTGCTTGAGGAGATGATTTGCACTTTATGGGTTGTGCACAAACTTTTTTTTTGTTTTGGTTGTTTTCTGTTCAGCCACTCACTATTCAGGACTTGTTTTGTGCAATTGGCAATTTAAGTGACATGGTGTCACTTCTGATCCCAGTTTAGATGGCTGAAGTATTTTAAAGAGAAGAGGCGAGAACAGCAGGCAGAAAACAATGCCATTCTGCTGCAAAGCCACATTTCTTCTACAGTTCATCATCAACTTCTGCAGGATTTCTGTAGGCATCGACAGCAGTGTAAATACTGTCAAAATGTCAGTAAGATAATTCCACCCTTCATAGCAAATGAACCCCGGGTATTAAAAAAGACTTTGGCAGAAAAAACCCAGAGATTAATTTTTATTCATCTTTGATTTCCTTAAAGTTGGTGTTCAAAATCAAATAGCATTTAGACACCGAATGATACCTAATTATTTCTGCTTTAATTCAGGACACGGGGATGCTCTAGAGAGCCTGGATAATAAAAGTGAAAATTTATGTTGTTATTTAAGGTGATTACCATCAACAGAAACACTGATATCCCATAATACCAGCTATCAAGACCCTATGGCTCCCTACAACTACCTGAAGGGAGGTTGTAGTGAGGTGGGTATTGATTTCTTCTCCCAGGTGACCAGTGATAGGATGAGAGGAAATGGGCTTAAGTTGTGCCAGGGGAGGTTTAGGTTGGATATGAGGCAAAATTTCTTTCCTGAGAGAGTGGAGAGGCCTTGGAACAGGCTGCCCAGGGGGGTGGTGGAATCACCATCCCTGGAGGGGTTCAGAAAACATCATGTGGCACTTCAGGACATGGTTTAGTGGTCATGGCAATTTGGACTTGATGATCTTGAAGGTCATTTCCAAACCTTAATGATTCTGTGATTCTGTGATCCACATGGGTATTTCCAAAAAAAAGGTGATAGTGATCCCAGGCAATTTGGGGCAGGGCTGGAATGCATGGTGCCCTCTCGCTGCTCCACAACTCTTCCCACCAAGGGCTGGGCAGCTCCCGTGCCCAGCAGGATTTCAGGGCTGTGGAAAAGCAAAGCTTGGCAGCAAGTTCTTCCCCAAAGTCTCCCCCCAGCCCAGTATGTTTCAGGTCTAGCAAAAAGTGAGAGTTTGGGTGTGTTATCTTTTGAGGGTTCCTTTTCACCTCCTTGATGATCTAGTTATCACATTCACTTGACCAGACTAGGAAGGATGTGTTTAAAATAGGGAAAGTGAATGCTTTCACTGGAAAATTCACATTCTGAAGAATTACCAAATATTTCTGTCACATGGGTGGGAGGATTTCCCCATACAGCTTACAAGATGATATTGAGGAAAGACTACTTTTAAGGGTAATATTAAGCAATAATCATATTTTTAGCAACATTTTAAGCAACTCAACAGCTCAAAGTAAGCAGAGAAAATCACTCCCATGTGATTCACACTGTAGGATCTGCTTCATAGGTCAGTGTTTGGGATGCTCTCTGCTACCAGTAGCTATTTCTGCACCAGGCTCCAGTGTGACACCGTGAATCATTCAGCACCAGTGTGTAGTGCTTGCTCATCAGCCTGTATCGTTTGACAACTTCCTTAGAAACTCACATGCAATGGCAAAGCTTTCACAATAGGGTCTTCAGATGTGAGACTGTGTCTCAGCCTAGAAAATATCCTTGTTGATAAATCTAATGTTAAGGAATTCCTTAATGACAGTTGCTGCTCAGCTGGCTGCATGATGCTCGGGGGACATGAGAAAAGCTATGACCCTGAACAACGATGACGGAGTGAGTTAAACAGCATCAGTTCTTCCACTGGAAGGCCTCTTGCAGTTTTTCAATCCCTCTCGATTGGCTATTTTTATTTAGGTAAGTGCAGTCTAAATTAACAAAAAAATTGCTGAGCATCTTGGAAATGGTTTTTAAAACTTTATAACAGCTAATAGAGTCAGTTATTTACAAGATATTGAAGCAATGAGATTCTTGCGGCATTTGTTGAGAGATGGAGGGCGAGGGTATTTATGGAATTTATCTTTGTTTTACCAAAGTCCCAAATACTTGATGCCAGTTTTTCACAGCATCACCCCACAGACTGTCCTTGCCCTTCAGGGCTGTGAGCAAGATCTGCAGATGGGGTTGTGAGCCAAACTCAGCTCTTCTCCTGTTAGAGCCATCCCTTGGCTACATCCAGGTCCTGTCTCTGCTCCTTCGCACACATTCCCCTTGCCAAGCCTCTAGGCAGAAACCCTCGTGTAGCAGCAGGGGTCTTGACACAGCTTTGGGTGCCGTGGTGGAGAACACTGGGTGGTGGGCAGGGGGGAAACCTCTTTGGTGGCCACATGTTTTGCCCACGCAGTGGGATGAAGCTTGCATGTGCCCCCTGTCATGGCAGAGCAGCTACCATCTGGTAAATCAGTGTGATGACAGGTAGGGAAGATGGGAGGAGAAGCGACTGTTGGGCTGCAACAGGTGATTTGGCTGCCCATGCACAAGGTCCAGCCTGCTACCATGACATGGTGAATTACAACCTCAGTTTCCTTTTTTAATGTGCAAATATGACACCCCTTTCATTCACGTATTGCTCACATTTTTTTTTTTTAAGGAAAGCCCTGGTAGGGTAGGGATTCTACCACGTCGAGAGCACACAAAACAAATGAAACCCTTCTCTTCCACAGCTGGGTGCTGCAGGGTGCGTGGTGCCCACCGCTGCGGCCTCCAGCCAAGCCCAGCCATTCACTGACATAATGGATGGGTTTTGGACACTGGCAGCTAGTTAGGCACAGCGTGAAAGCTTCTAATTCCTGCCTTTTAACCATTTTTTTTTTAGCATTTTATTGGTAAGCGTTGGAAGCCAGAAAATATCACTGTGTAGAAAAGCGGTATGAGTTAAGCACCGATAATGAGAGTGGGCTGAGATTTCAAATACCTCTGCAGACGGTAGATAGAGGCAGGAGATGGATACTGGGATGTTTGTTTTCATTTAATTTCGTTTTCTTTTGCTTTGTTTAAACTGCTGCAGGTTGTGTAGTTCATTTGCAATTTAAATACCAAAGACTAAGCAGCCCCAGGTATAGTAATTTTTTGACTGTGGCAGTGAAAGACAAGAATGTTGAAATTTCAGTGAATGTTACTCACAGCCTCTTACTTAGCAAAGAACCATGCTATTTAAAGGTAACTAATGGATAAAATATGAATAAAGATTAAACTACAAAGGCTAAAAAGGATTATTTAGAGCACTTCCATTATGCAGAGTCCTGACATTAATATTTAGACACTCACGAACACTTACATAACGGCAGCTTATTTTTAATGGTCTTCTATCTGGCTTTGTTAACAGGCTGACAAAATGTAATTTAGGACTATAAGCTGTTAGCCCCACATGGAGAAGAAAAGCCTGTAATTCACATCATGGTCTGGCTTTTAAGACTTAGGAGATGATGGCAATTGTATGGCAGAATGCAGCTTGCAGGGCAATATCCATTTACGAGCCGTTCGAGACCCTCAGGCTCCGTGAAGCGCTGCAGAGTGCATCATGAAAATTAAAAAAAAAAAAAAAGGAAGAAAGGAAGATGGTTTAGTTACAATTGAACTGACATGAGGGCAAATTAATTCATAAGGTAAAGGGAAGAAAAGAAGCCCCGGTTCCACTGGCATGGCCATCTATCCACTGACTTGGGCACGTCTCTGACTTCACTTTGCATCGTTGATTTATCACTCCAGTTTTCCTGTCCTTCCCTCCGTATAAAAACCACAGGAAGGGGGCAAAGCATCAGATCAGTGTTTCCCAGGCAAATAGAAAGTCAAGTCGAGCCAATGTTAAAAAACCCCAAACAAACAAACTGGTTTTATGTATCCTGGGAAATCAATGTTATTAGTTAACATTTGTTTTCTCCTCGTCCAGTCTGAAGTTAATAATTATTAAGCCTGTTATGAGAAAGGCAGGGCTAGGGCTTGACCCCTGTTAAGTGCAGATGTCACCAGTAATTAGCCAGGATTGTACCTGATGTGCTCCCTGGGGGCTCAGGGTGGGAGACAAGCCATGGAGGTGCAGCTGCAGCACCTGAGTGGCTGATCTGCCTCTAATTTGCATTGCTGCAGCTATTCCCACTTGGAGGCACCCAGTAATGTTAGCAGTTCTCTGAAGGGGGATCCTCAGCACTCCATGTGGGATCTGAAGTGTGGAGGTGAAGTGCTGCTCCTGCTGCCCACGCTCTGGTGCGAGGAGCTGGGCACATGGGGCTGAGCACACCAAGGCCAGGCAACACTCCATGCTTGAGGAGGAGTGGCTGGAAAGCTGCCCGTCAGAAAAGGACCTGGGGGTGCTGGTGAGCAGCCAGCTTAATATGAGTCAGCAGTGTGCCCAGGTGGCCAGGAAGACCAGCAGGATCCTGGCTTCTACCAGGAATAGTGTGGTCAGCCCGAGAAGGGAAGTTACCATGCTCTTGTACTCAGCACTTGTGAGGCCTCATCTCCAATACTGTGTTCAGTTCTGGGCCCCTCACCGTAGCAAAGACACTGAGATGCTGGAAGGTGTCCAGAGGAGAGCTACTGAGTTCATGAGGGGTTTAGAGGACAGGTTGTATGAGGAGAGGCTGAGGGAGCTGGGTATGTTTAGTTTGGAGACGAGGAGGCTGAGGGGGGACCTCATTGCCCTCTACAACTCCCTGACAGGAGGTTGTAGAGAGGTGGGTGATGGCCTCTTCTCCTTAGTAACTACTGACAGAACCAGAGGAAATGGTCTGAAGTTGCAGCAGGGGAGGTTTAGACTGGATATTAGGGAGAAATTCTTTACAGAAGGAGTGGTGAGGCACTGGCACTGCCTTCCCAGGGAGGTGGTTGAGGTATTTAAGAAACGGGTAGACCTGGTGCTTCAGGACATGCTCTGGAGGTAGGCACGTAGGGGGTTATTTTGTGTTTTTGAAGTTGTGTTTGATCAGGGTATTTAGGTATTTAGGTGTTTGGGTTTTTGGTTTTTTTTTTTTTTTTGGGGGGTTTGGTTTTTTTGTTATGGGTATGGTTGGACTTGGTGATCTAGGAGGTCCTTTCCAACCATGAATATTCTGTGATTCGGTGACCTGTGTCTCGAAGACATCTGTAATAGGGAGCTGGAAGCCCCAGGTTTAACTTGTGACAGGCAAAGGAAATAATTTAAAGCAGAACTAACTTTACAGAGCACAGGCATTGCCCCAGTCCTACAGCCAGAGGAGGCAGCCCCACAGCTCTGTCAGAAAAGAGGCATCAGGTAGAAAAGTCTGGGGAGCCTAAACTGGGATTCCACAGAGAAATGGCACCAAATCGCACACACTGGGAAAACCCACATTGCTCTACAAGGACCCGTAGGAAACAGAAGGGACACAACAGGTTCTCCACAGATGAAGGGCATCGTGAGGAGCATGACATGAGCCTGGATGATGGCTGTGGTGTGTCTGCTCAGAGGGCTGCTGGCTTGAAGCAACAGAGAATGATGCAAGACAGGATGAACAAACCAGAAGCTGTAAGGAAGATGTACATATCCTGCACTGAAGATGGAGAAAGTGCTTGAGGGACCTTGTTCAGACTGTATGAGGATGGCACCTTGGATGGGCAGTCTGTCAGCTTCTCCAGGCTCCAAGAGGGCAAGGCAATGGCCTTTGGATGACACTGGGAAGGGCAAGGAAGATGTTGGTGACAGACCTACAAGAGTCACGCCAAAGCCAGTTACTGTCGTGTGGTCTAGCAGCTCATGTTAGCCCTTGTTGAGGAGTTATGAGACAGAGTCAGCAGAAGCAGATCTCTGCCAATTCTGTTGGTAAAAGAGGTTTCTAAGCAACATCTCCACACCCTGCCTGTATTATTATATATGTAAATACATAAATGTATGACTCCAGCTCAGGACAAACTGCGTGTAAGTCAGAGGTAGAGCGGCTGTCAACCCAGGCGCTCCAACAGAGTTGGAAAAGGGATGTGCCAAGAGGTGCCAGGGACTCCGCTCATTTTGCACAGGGTCTAAGGAAGCTGGTTGTCAGTACTGTTTGTGAAAACAAGCTTGCTCGTTAAAAGCTTGCTGCTGCTGTCGATAGGTAAAACTAAAATTTCTTTCCAATCTACTAATGTCCCAAGAAGCAACATGGGTTAGCTGATGTAGGGAGGTCATACTGTTAACATGGCAGTATCCTGTCCTCACCTGCTAAATTCAACCGAGAAATTATCTAAGTGACACTGTACAAAGTGATGCGTATTCCTGTTACTGAACATGTCAGTTGCTTGGCTAGTATTAAACAGGAGAAATGTTTAGACTTTGTAAGGAAACAGTTATGAAGAACATCAAAAAAATCTTGCTGCAGCTCTTCTCCTGTGGTTCTCGGGGACTCTGGAAGTCCATAGTAAATAATATTTATTAATAATATTTAACATTTACCACATGGTAATTAATGGAAGTGAGTTAGGCAGGCTGTTCAGTAATGTTCTGCTGCTCCCAGAGCTTTAAAGTAGCACCATTTTAAAGAAATGCCTGCTAGCACTGTGGAGGGAGGCTCTGCGGTGCAGGCGTGTGCTGAAGATGGCAGATGCCAATGGAAACAACCCCATATGCCAGACTTTGAAACTGCCAAGGAAGGACTGGAACAGGCACCTGTGGTCAGAACAAAGGCCAGTTCTGCCCTGGTCACAGATACTGGGCAGGGTCATTCTCTAAATTTCACTTTTTGACACTGTGTTCTTGATAAAAGGTAGTCTTGATGCAAGTAAATAGCAGATGACAAATCAATGATTTGTAAATGCTGTGTGCTGCAGACAGACTGCTGCTCATTTCCTGGGCAAAACTGTTTATTTATTTCCTACAAAACCTGTAGACTGGAAATTCAGGCTTTTAAATTGAACATAATTCTTCCAACACAGCAGGATAGTCATCATATTCCACACTAAACCATCTGTAGTAATAAAAACACAACATAAAACCCAGACCTCACAAAGAAGTCCTTTGCATATTTTTAAACCTTCTTCTTCACAGTAGTGATAATTTTCACTTCCCTCTTGCGTACTGGTACTATGAACCCAGATGAGTCTGCCACACTGGTTTAATTTTCTCCTTAGAATGTGAAAAAAGATTCACTACCAGAGACATGTTATCAGCTTGCCAAAGAAGGACTTTTCCGTGGTACGATGGCTGTTGCTTTCTTCTGTCAATATGAATTTTTATCCTCGCTCTTTATGAGGGACTGGGCATCAAAGGATGGGGCTTATTTTGAGGTGCTGCAGAGTAAGAGACTTCAAGGATATTTGGTTTTAACTATTTCTTTCCTTGATGACGACTCAGCTCCCAGGCAACACCACAGGGCAGCACGAGGAGCAAGAAAGCCCCCACTCGACTCTTGTCCCCACTGTAGGCTGCGGAGCAGTCTAAGCTCTCACTCAAAGGTGAGAGCCCACGCTGTACACAGGCAGCCCAAATACCTGAAACTTCCCTTCTCTTAAGATCCTGAACTCACCTGGGGCATCCTCATAGCACAGGCTCAAAGCTTCACTGAGTGTCGATGGGAAGTGAGTCTTCTTTAGGGAATGAAAAACTTGGGTTTGGGTCCATGAACGTTTTCTGAGTGCAGTTCTTTAGGCTTCTTGTAGGCACTTTTGCCCTGGATTTCATCACAGATTTGTCCTGATGCTCTCTGAGTCATTTCCTTGGCTTTACCCACCAGTGTCAGGCCTGTGGCTAGAGGCAAATTGATTCTCTGATGTCCTTGCAAATGAAAGAAAAAAAATCATTTCAAATACAGTTGAGAAAGGTTTTTCAGGCTCCTGTGAACAGCCACTTCTCAATGCTAGGTGATTCTGGCTCCAGTTCTTTTTACTGAAAATACCTTGAAAACAAATATGCAGAATCCCATAAAATCAGTCGAGTAAGACTGGATGCACAGTTACTGCTCATAGTAAATGAGCAATCTAATGAAGGAAACTTTATCATTAGCTCTGTTTTAATTTCTGAAATGGGAAATTAGATCAAAGAAGAGAATGGGATGCCTTCTCTAACACAGAAATTACAGGAATGGATTTCCACCTCCTTTGTACAGACTCACCCCCCAGGGTGAGTGCAGTGTCAATAAGAGGAGAGCCTAACCTACAGATTCGGATCCAGCCAAACCCAGGGCTGCTGCAGTCAGTAGGACGCTGCTATTTGCTCCAGGATGTGTAGTCTCTGACTTGTAGATGCACATTCTGCTTTAAAGTAATTGCACGCCAGTTAATTGTTTATGTGTGTGTGAGTGTGTATGTGGACCAGATGCACAGATTTGTGGACCCCAGAGAATTCCACTGCTTTCAAAGGATGTGATGTAAAATTCTGTACACTAAATTTATTTCTTCCCATGCAACTGTGTACAATCAGTTCTAATAGGAACTAGACACTTCCTGCACGTCTGTTTTCTAATGGAATCTGCTAAGTATTATAAGGGCCATATTTAGCTGTACATCCTCTCAACATTTAACTGTATTAACCTTTTAAGGAAGTCATTAACTGTTCACTAAACACTCTTCCTATAGTGGTTTTACAATGCATGCATGTTGAAATGTGGGTCTCTGTGAGCTGAATAGTTCTTCACAGTAAAAGAATCAGTGCATATGTATGTGACAAGAATAAATGAGAACTTCTAAAATATATGGCTCAACTGGCAAATCATTTCTTCTTGTCTCCCCTCCAACAGCTCCTAACACAAACTTCATGTATTTAAACAATTTCCCCTTTTTTACAGCTGACCCTGGGATTAGTGCTCATGCCGTCCAGAAATGATATTTTCAGTTACATTTTTCTTTCGGCTTGAAGGAGAGAAATGATTTTCACATCCTGACTAGTTCAGCATTTGCAGCCGAAGCTGTTTTCTTCTTTGCATCATTCTGGACTAGTTCCTACATTTCATCTCGCACTGTTCTGTTGTGCTTTCCATGTACAAAGTGGAACCATCAACTTTCAGCTGAAAAGGTCTATTTTAAGATGAAGGGGAAATAAAATCAGGAAGATCGTAAGTGAAGTCTCCATGAAGAAGCTCACTGCACTTCCTATTTATGAAAACAAACGGGAGGCTGCCCGTGGCAAACATGAGGTGCGGTTTAATTTAGCAGTGGAGTAAAGACCTTAATCCTTGAACCTGCCACAGTCCTGCTCTGGGAAGTCTGCACAGAGTTTACATGGGAGTTATAAATCAGAAAGAGAGCACTGAAAGAAATGGTCTGTTACTTCTTCTGGGATAATGGTAGTGTACTCTGCCCAGCTATAGGTTAGGGTTTTTTTTGCTGTACTTCTTATGCACTTGAATAATCAAATGTCAAGAAATTAGAAACTGCATTCCTTCACTTACCTGCATCTGCTTCCTTTGCCAAAGGAAAAACACCTCTCAGCAATTCTTACATTCCAACATACATGTTTTCCTCCTGTGGTTCATGGTTCTTTATCCCCCTAACTGCGACTGTGGAAGCCTATGAGCTTATGATTAAGGAGCAGTTTACCTCTGTTACATGAAGGAATAAATGACTAAACTGAGAGGGGGGCAGTGAGGAAAACAGTTTTTGATGGAAGACTTCAGTGTAAAAGCCAAAGTCTGGTGTTTGGGGTAAAGGCTGATCCCTGCATCGTGGAGAAACCCCTGCACACTGACCTCGACAGACACAGAGAATCAGCCTGCTTTACTGGAGCTCCTTGACCAAAGGCTTCTGACAAAACTCCTCACCAGAACCCTGGGGAAACTGCAGGCTTAGTCACAAGAGAGGAAACAAAACATTACCTTTTGCAATGGAGGAAGGTCACCAAGAGACTTGCAATTTGTGCTGGGACCTGCTGTTCAATAGACTCATAAATGACCTAGACAAAGAGGCGGGCAGCAAAGTGAGAACATTTTTTGATGACAGAAGGTATTCAGGATAGCAAGGCACCCTGCAGTCCCCAGGAAGAGTTATAAAGTTCAACCTGATGCCTAAAACACATGAGATGAACTCATGAACACATATCTCCTCGTGGCAACACCGGTAGCTCGAGGCTGCCAACGGCCTGTTGTATGTATAGCTGCGCCGTAGTTAGACTGGGTTTGGTTTGTGTTTTCATTAAATCTGTGTCTGTACGCTGCAAAACCCAAACACTTGCTGGGGACTCAGAAGAGCTGTGCTGGATGGAGTGACATTCTTCAGCTTTGAATCAGAACTCGTGGCGAGTGAGAAAGTATGATTAAGAAAGACTAAAACATCTGGAAAACAGCTGATGATGATGTTCCCCAAAGGGACATAATCATAATATCCTGAAAGAATATTTTTGTTGCAGGAGCAAGGCCAGTATTGCACACAGAGAAGCATTTTTTTCTTGGGAAAATAAAAAATTGTCCATGTCCAAAAGGCTTTTTTTTTTTAATTTTTTCCTCTCCCCATTAAAATTTAGGGAAAAAAAATGGAAACAGTAATTCCTCCTTTTTCGGACAATGAAAATAAATGCTTACTAATATCTCCTTATTTAGACAGACCAGCATACTTGGGGGATATAGTCACTCATTTGGTATCAAAAGCTTCTTTGTTTGCAGAAGCAAAAATAGCATTTGAACAACCCTCATGGACACTTCTGCCTTCGAGCCTAACGTGGCTGTAATACAAAATTGCAAGTGATTCAAACCCCCTTTGAAATCAATGTCAAGATCCTGCTCTTTAACAAGCTGCTGGAGAGGCTGACTCCAGAGGGGTTTACAGGGTGTTTAGGTGAACATCAGCCCAGTCCCATCGAGCTCATCCCCAGAGCTGCATTTCTGGGTTGTGCAGCACCTCAGGCAACAAGCAGCAGCCTTCTGGCAGGACAGCCCTCATTTAGCCTAGCTTCTTAATTGGTCAGAGAGATCAGAGAGATAGCTGCACATCAAAGCTCCTTCCCCTGAAGGAAGAGTGACCTGCCACTGTTGTGTTTAAAGCCTGAATTCATTTCCTCTTAGGCAGAGCTAGAGACTTGTTCTTGTTCGACAACACAGGGCTTGGCTCTGCCATCTACAGCCATGTGCTGCATGGGATGGCCCAGAGCTGGGTGCATGTCTCCAGGATGACAAGCAGAGGTGGTAGATGCTTGCAGGTGACTTGGAGTAGCCTCTTGGCTGGCCCCCTGCCATCCTGACGGAGCCATGCCCTTTCTCACCTGCTCTGTGCCATGTCTTTTCCCTGCAGGGTGTAGACATCCCCTCCAAGGTGCTCAATCCACCTTTTGCATCATGCAGCCATCTGTGTTATCATCAAATACCAGGATGTACGAGGGGAGAAGGAATGCTCGGAGAGCTCAGTCTGCTCAAGTTTTCCTCAAACACCAGCTCTGCAAAAGTGAAGATTTGATAGTGATGAGTTGCAGTAAATCCCTCGAATCAGGAACAGCTCTGGATGGCTTGAGAATTAAGAGAATGAAAGCCCTATATTTAAAAAGGCAGCAGAGAGGAAAACAATCGAGGTAATCCCCAGACTATTTCTCTAACCCCCTGAAGTCCAGTTCTGGAAGGCTCTGCACGATTTTAAATATATTTTCTGGGCAAAGGTATTTACAAGCATGGAGGTAACTGGGAAATGGGATAAAATGGTCGCTGTAGAGATTTGTCTTTAATAAGGAGTGGATTGTACAGATGATGGAAATCTTACAGATCACAGATCTCATCTGCCTAGACTTCAGTGAACCAACTGATGGGAGAACACAAGGGCAATTATTTGTTGAAATTGAGAAGAGGGGATCTCAATGAGAAATCTCAATGAGAAATTAAAATAAATAGGTAATGGAAAAGTATGAATGGTGAATTAAAAGATTAGACTGAGAACTGATCCTTTTTTTTTTTTTTTAGTATCTTGACAAATAGTCTTGACACAAAACACAGAGGTGGCTTAAAAATGTCTGGTTGTGACATAGAGCTCCAGAATGTTGACAGGTTGGAGTGACTCTTCTGAAGGCACAAGTAACAAATGGGACTTAAAGCAGTAGAATGAAAAATCTGACTTCAGGATTTCAGGGATAACAAATAAGGATTCTTAAACCAGGAATTAAAGGAATAAAAGAAGGGAAGGATGTACGTGCCTCAGTTTTTGTCAGGCTATAAGTCACCAGTATAATGTGACAGACAGTGCACTAAGAAGTGTGACATTTCCAGTAGAAATAGGAATTGCCAATACTATTTTTCAAGCCACTGGTAAGATGTAGCCCAGAGGTATGTGTTGAATTCTGTCTACCCGCAGTCAGAAAGAAAGAACTAAGCTTGGCAAAAGTGCAAGGGAGGAGCAGCAGGCCATGCCTAACTTGGCCAAACCAGGAGGACTTCAACTCCTCAGTAGATGTGCCAGGCACATCCCAACCCGCAGCAAGGCAGGAGCTGGCAGCACACACCCCTCCTGTCCCCAGAGAGGGTTTTGGAGGAGTGAGATCCAGGAGCACGGCCAGGGAAGATGCAGCATAGCTGGGCAGGTCTTCGACCTGGGTAATGAGGGGAATGACACCTCAAGAGAACCCTGAAGAGCACCCCCACCCCTCTGGCTTTCTGGCTGCCCTGGTCTCCTCTTACTAGACAGGACCACATGGGGCTGAGTCCTTCAGCCTACCAAAGCAAAGCTTTGGACAGCTGCTTGTTTGAAGTCCTTTTCTAGCCATCCGAGGACACGGAGACTGGGGGTCAGCTCCCTGGTCAGAGCAGTGGGGACAAAAGAAACTAATGTGATTTAAGATGGAGACTCATCCACATAGTAAAGGACATTAATGAGTCGTTAGACCACTTCTCAGTGACCTGGAAGCATCAAGTTTCTTGGAAGCTATAGACTTTTGTGTTTTTCCTTCCATACAGTACCAGCTGTGCTTCCAGAGGACCACTGGAAGCATCAAACATCTGATTACTGGAGCATTGTGCAGAGCTACAGAAATGCTGGCCAGTACTGTTCTCAGATATTAACTTTTGATGGTGGCATTTCGTCAATCATTGCCCATGCTATGGTAGCAAAAGGTTCCTTCTCATTCCTGAATTTAAGTAGTGCCTAGTACTGTTCTATTTCTAGGGTATTTTTCTCCACTTATTTTACATTTCCAAGGAAGAAACCAATAAATCAAATGGCTTTAAACCAGCATTTTTTTCAGCATGATATTTTTCCAATACGTCTTGTGGGCAGGAGTTGCTATTAGCAGCCTCTTGTGCCTGCCTCCCCGGGATTCGTTCCCCCCCCCATGGCAGTATTAAGCTAATGCAATCCTCCCATTACCTGCAGTGTTTCTAAGGTGAGTCAAGTCGTTTTGGTGGGATATCAGAAGCAGGCATGCTTGGCTGTAGCAATTGCTGGCACAGGTACCACATTCTGACTTGCCAGCAGCAACGAGCTCCGCAGTGTGAAGTTAGCCTCTGTAACAAGGTACGGGAAGTCAGAAAAGGGCAAGGAAATTGGAGAGTTGCAATCCAAAATTTTGGGTAATCAGAGCCATGCTGTGAGGGTTGGGTGAGATCTCTGTTAGTAAGGCTGCAGGACTCAATTCTTCAGTCCCTCTTCATGTCCTCATGCAGCTGTGCTGAAGTCAGGGACAGTCCACATGGCTCCAGCTACTTGGAGTTTCAGATTTTTGCCCATGTTTCAAACAGTTACCAGAACGTAATGGGAAATTTGATCACAAGGAGTCCACACTCGATAGCTTTCCTCTTTGGTTAATAAGCCCATTTATTTAGACTTAGCTATTTCCTGTGGTCTGCAGCATATTTCCAGAGAGGAAACTCAAGTGCTGCTGTAGAACTGCCGTCCATAAGTGCCACCAAAGAAAGACAATGTACAAGCCACTTCTGTTTATGTCACAATTCAGTAGTAATCACCCTCCTTTGTAGTCAGGTGCCTTTTACTCCAAGCTCTCTGTGTACTTCCCCTTAACACAGTCACTTTCTGTTGCTAAAATGAATGCTTCCTGGATACAGATCTCATACCAGAAAAGCTGGTAACACCAATGGCTCAGCACCACCCACACACATCACTCTCCCCAGCTAACACCTTTCCAGAAGAGGTCAAATCTGCCCCCAGGTGCAACTGGTCCAGCGCAGAGTCCACTCCCCAGGCTCCTAAGGACCTGCTTTGCCTCCAGCTCCGTAGCCCTGTGCTCTTCCTGTCTTATTCCACACCGAGGTACCCAAAAGAATTGACTCAGCCTGTCACGTAGCTGGATGTAGGACTGATGGCCTCTTGATTTCCACCCATTTGTTAAATTCTCATCTTGCACTGCAGTGACATTGATTAAAAACAGTAACAAACTCTCAAAACTGAGTAGCATCCTCTTGCTGTCCAAAACCAATCCACTTATGAAGAAGCACATCGTCACTCAACACTGCAAAAAACAAATAGGAAAGGAAAATTATGTGTGGTACATTACAACTGGTTGCCAGCTCCAGGCAGCTCATGCTATGCCATCAGAGTTCATCCCTATAACACCAATTAAATCTGTTGTCAGTAATCTGGCTAAAGATGGCCCATGGGGATGAGTTAAAACAGAGGAAAGAAAATCACAGCAATACAGGAAAGTGAATCTAAGATAATATGCATAACAGAAAACAGTAAGAAACCCGGCTCCTCTTTTCAACACCATTAATATTTGTTAAATTTCAGTGTGATCATTGCAGGCGTCTGTGCAGGATGCTTCCAATAGCTGTAGTCCAAGTTCTCGCAGGTTTTAGCTGTTAATGCAAGGACTGGTGAGAGGAACCTAAAATGCTGTGCTGTCTTTCTGTGCTGCTGGCCCCACGCGAGCCTACGCCCTCCGCAGTACTGAGTGGTTTGGCATGGGCAAGTCTGAGAAGGAATCTGGAAAGCATGTTCACAACATTGTTATTTAACGGACAGAAATTCTAACCAGCAAATCTGTGGTTGGATTTTATCATAGCATGGCTATTTACTGTGTACCCAGAAAACTGACTAATTAGCGGTTCTTCTTATAGCCACAGAAACTGAAAGTATTTGTACTGCCCAGGGTATGCACAGTGACTCTGAAACCAAACTGCAGTTTGCATTTCTAGCCAAAGCTTTTTACTGAATCATTTGCCAGTGGATTCAGATCTCCCCTTCCTGCCTCTGGAAAGACTATCTCATAAGCCCTCTAAGTCCCACATCCTCTCCTCTTTTCCCTCCTGCTCCTGCATGTCCATCCCTGCACATGCGACCACCAAAACTGGTGGTCACTTGCTTATGGCAGCCAGAGCCGATGGGGGACCGATGGGAGCGAGTGAAGCAGTCCTCTGCTGCTGGGGAAAATACTGCCGAGGTCCGAGCAGCTGAGGCCGGCCCCAGCCTTGCCATTATAAACAGACAAGATGCCTCATTTGGGTTCGTTAGCAATGAGGTAGGAGCGGTTTAGCCATTTACTAAATAGTAGGTGGGCGACGGCACCCAGCCCAGCAGGTCCTGCCTCTGTCCATCCTGGCAGCTGCAGACAGCGTGTGCCCACCTGCAGTGGCTGGCGTGGCTCGGAGCTGGCCGTGAGTGAGTGCATCGGCGGCCTGGAATCTGGAGAAATATTGACAGATGGGTGGACTTTAACTTGTGCAGGCAAACTCTTGTGTCTCCGTACCGAGGGTGACTGTGTACTGTTCCTGCTTTTCCACTTAGCCTGAGGTCATTTCACTGAAAAGCAATTGTTTTCTCACGTGGGATTTTTTTGGGTTTTCTTTGAAGCGTGGACTGGGGGTGACTTTTACCCAGCTTTCCAAAAGGGAAATTTCCCAAAGGCAGCGCCAAGGGCAGAGAATCCGAAGGCTGTTGAGCAGTGCTGTAGAGATGCCGGTTTATACACCTGTGGTGTGAGCAGTGATGTCCCGCTACGTGAAACGGAGCAGGATGTCTTTCATCTGCCCTTCCAAGCCATCACAGAATTTTATTTCTGCTTTTAGCCAAGGAAAAGACTGGAATAGCTTCTCCTGGGAGCAGCCAGCAGGCCTGGATCCTGGGCTATGGATCTAAACCTAAAGCTTCATTCGGTGCAGAAGTCCAACCAAAAGGAAAGTGCCGTTAGAAGAACCTTGTCATGATACTGCGTTGCTGTCTCCTTTTCCTCCCAGGCTGAGGGTCTGTATATAAGTTAACTCTATATTTCTATCTGGCTTTTTGATTAAACAGAGTTGGCAGAGGAGGGAAAAGCTGTCATAAATTGTTTGTTATCCTTCTTTTTTTTTTTCCTTTTTTTAAAATCAAACAAACTCTGGAGAAAATTTTACAAACAAAAAATAATCTGCAGTGGAACCTGGAAGACTCATCTAATCCAAGTTTCACACTGATTTCTGGAGCAGTCACTAATACACATACAAGTATGGATGTAAAATGTTGCAGAGAATCTGGTTTGGGAAAACTTCATTTAATGTACATCATGAAAAGTATGTGTATATTACGAGTTATAAATATATATGTATTTATTTATACATGTATGTATCAGATTTCCAGGCCAATATTAGTGCCGAGAATGTTAAGAAGTGGCTAACGTTATGCAACAGAAAAACTGACCGGTGATTGCTACCAGCTTCCTCATGCTTAGGTCTGAAATCCCCTCCTCTGTTTGTAAATGCCTCGGGAGACATTACTTGGGAAGAGAAGGAGTGAAGCAAAACCTGGCTTGTAAGACATTAGCACATTTCGTGTCCAGAAGAAAAACTACAACGACAATTAGATTTGGCCATTGACACCAGAGCAGCTAATCACTGAAGCTAAAATCAGGTTACCCAAAATGAAAGTCTGTTGCCTGGCTGCAGCCGAGTTTCAGATGTTCTTCTTGTAAGTGTACCAAGAGGAATTGCAATCACATTATCCAGACGAGGGCCAAAAGCCCAAATCCAATGCTAGACAGATTAAACAGTAACTTCCCGCATCGCCTCCACCACTGAGCTGCTGAGCCCAGAGCCAGGCACTGCCCCTCCTCAGACACCTCCTGACAGGTGCTGCCTTCAGCTCTCCACCAGCAGCGTCCGAGTCAGGTCACGTACCCAACCTTCCGCTCCAGTTTGAAAGATGATGTACTCGCAAACTGAAAAGTCTCAGTATCTCGTCTCGTTGGTCTCTGGAGCTTTTCGACTCTTTGCATTGACACGTTGGTTGCAGGATTGCACTTAATTTGCACAACAAATTTCATTCCCTGCTGGACGCCTGAGACACGGTCAGAGGTGGTGCGATATCAGGTTGCTGGGCATTTGGGCTCTTTGGTATTAACTGCAAATTTACTAATATTCAGCCAAAGTTTGCAGAAGGGACTAACTGAAAGGTCAATGAAAGAATATCTGCATATTGTGAATCTAATAATTGGGAGAGCTGTAATTTGTTGAAATTTAGGAAAAAGCCAAAGTAAACTCTTTAAAGAAATTGCTCCTATATTTGAGGGTAGCAGTGGTGTAATAAAAATAGAAATGTACACAGGACCTGTTGTGGTATAGAAACGCAACCTCAACATATTGAGTGAGGCAGTTCTTGTCCCTGAATTAATATATGCCTTTGAGTGAGTATTTGTTTTAGGAAAGATAAATAGAAAGGCCATGAATAAATATAAAGGCCGGGATGAAATAGCCATCTGGACCACGTTAGACCAAAACGCGCAACTGAAGCAAGAGAGCGTACATCTTTTGATCCAGTCACGCACAACTGAAATGGAAGTAAATGGGCAATTCCTCTTACTAATCATCAGAGATGAGCTTGCAGCACACGTCAGCGAGAAGGGACGCTGGAGGGCTGCCACTGGGGCCACCTCTGCAACACGAGGGCGCCGAGCGTACCAGCCACAGGTATCCTCGTGTCGGTTTCTATGTCAGAGCCAGGACTTCAGCATAAGCCCTATCTGGGCTTATGTTTAAACTGCTAAAACCATGCATCCAGCTTCCACATCTCTGCTGTTTCCACAGGATTAGCAGCAGAGCCATATGGCAGGGCAAGCCTGAGCTCGGCTCTTTGTGCAGCTTGAAGAGACAGTGTCTCTGCGGTGCCCGGCTCTGCCACAGCAGGGGCACCCGTGCAGTGAGCCAGGGTGGGCAGCTGACCAGGAAAACATCAGCCCCTTTTAATCCAGATGGGTCTTGCTAGCAATGGCACAGAGAGGGGACACGCATCATCATTCCTCTTCTTGAGGTGTCCTCCATTCAATTAAAGGTGAGGATGTGAGGATGGGGTATGATTGTCAGAAACTGCTAACAAGAGTGAAACTCCGTATTTCAAGAACGTGAATTCTGGCTCAGCCTTTGAACCAAGGGCTGCCTTGGGGCTGGCGCTGTTGTTTGGGGACCACAGCCCTACTTAACACTAAGATGAAGGAGCAGGCAGAGTTGGGGTCACAACTGAGCCTCAAGGATTGACCTACTGGAGTCTTAAGATGTTGATGCAAACCCCTCCAACATCTCTTGATCATCTCGTCTCAAACAGGACTCATCAAACTAGTATGTGTGATCCCCACGCTAAGGGACAATGCCATTTAGAGGCATGGGTGCGCTGCCAAACGAGTACCAAGGGGTTTTGCAATCATGGCATAGCATGGCATGGAGCCAGGAGACAGAGGCACCTGCTCAAGGCTCGAGCAGGAATAAGCTGCTGTCTGATTTGGTGATGGGCAGCATGTTGCCTGGGCAAGGAGACAGCAGTGCTCAAGAAAGCAGAGATTTCTGAAGGCAGTTTCTGATTAGTTTAATGCTCGCTCAGGAGCTGGCTGAGATTTCAAAAGGTGCTTCAACCACAGTGGCCCAAACTGTTTCCTAGACGAGCGCTGTCTGGAGCAGGAGAAGGAGAAATTCTGTTGAATTGAAGGAAATAATTTTTCAAGATCCTGTTGTGAACTGCCAGCTTCATGAATAGCTTTTCCATGTCTCCTGCGCTTCTCAGTTCTGCATCTGTGAGTTAGTCCTGCGTTTAACATGACGGGTTTGGGAACAGGCAGAATGTAAAGTCAACTCTTCTGTTCTGAGGGCAACAAGCTGGATAATTACCTCAAAACAGCTCTGTGGCCAACAGCATAATATTATCCAAGAATTTTTCTTTGTTATTTTTCCAGCACACAGAGCAAGGGAAATTATTTGTGTATGTTCACATAGATATATATATGTGCACACATATATATGTGCATTTTCTGAATGACAACATCAAATATTAACGTGGAGAGTTTTCCCACTATTTCCCAAGCTCAAACAGAAAATCCTTAGAAGCTTGTCTGACTTACATTATGTAGGTAGGTTCATAGCTTTTACAGGATAGAGATGACAATTCCAGAAAAAGAGGGTGTCAGTGCCTGCCAATTTTGGAAGAGAGCAGGAAGTTTATAAAACTGAATTTTCAAATCCTTGAAAAACTCTTCCTGGAGTGACTGCCAGATGGAGACAGTGGCAAAGCTGGCTGTGTAACTGGGAGATGTGTCTGATTCGCCTCCCTTAAGGCTACCAAAAATTGTACAGCGAGTCCTGTGACACGCTGGTCACAACGGCTGCTCTTTGGTAAGCGGAGTGAAGCCAAGCACTTCCTTGCAGGTAGCAAAGTCTGTACTCCTGGCCTTTACATCCAGAGCAAAGACACGGTGATACAGGGAGAGCAGCTGAAAAAATACTCTCTGCCTTTAAATAACAGCTCTGAGTCCTGACAGGTCCCGTATTTAAATGCAATTTCCAAGATGGAAAAGGACTTGAAACAACTTTTCTATTAATAGGCTGTATTTACCACTATCCTGTCCACCCTCTCACTGGAAGATGTCTTCCCTTCATGCTCAACAGTCTGGTAGAACATTCTTCTTCTATTTGCATCTCACTAATTTATTAAAACTTGCACGAGAGCTGAGAGGAAAAGAGGATACCCCGTAATGCAGGCACTCGCTCTTTCCCACGCAGCCTGGCCACCCCCTTGCACTGTCCATCTGCCAAGCAAAACTACATTGCAGAGGCAAACAGGAAGGGGAAAGATTTTGCATGAGAAATGGTGAATTTTCAGAGCAAATACCATACTCATATTTGTCAGGAACAGAAAGTACAGTTTATGGTCGCGTGCTGCTGAATATAAATTAGTTTGCACAGCTGAGTTAACCTCTGTTCCTCCTGGGGAGGGAGAGATTTAGCTTAAATAGGCAGCCTCAGGTCAGATTTCTTCAGGTAGCCCCACACAGTCCCATCCTAGCCCTTTCAGTCACACCACCGCAACCTGCCACCCGCCACCTCTGTCATCGGGAGGGTTTGTAAAGAAAATGCTGTACTCCAGGACCAGGAGAAAGAAATACAGCTGAAGACTTTCTACCCCAAGCCCGCCTGCACTTGCAAACCTACCAGGGAAGCCCTCTCTGTGCTCTTACTTATCCAGACTTCATCGTGGCTTTGTGAAATCCAAAAATATTTTCTGAAAATTAGGTCAGGGTGACCCGTATGAAACAGGAAGGGTGAAATCAGTGGGTGAGGCAGATCTTTACAATGACAAACAAGCACAATTGTTACCTTTTGTCCCATTTCCGAGTCAGTCACTCAAGGTCTGTAGTTTCTCATCTGGAGATGTGTTTTCAAGTTCCTGCTCCATCCCAACTGTTCACATAGGCATTTCTGATGGAGCTCCTTGGCAGCTCTTTGCTGTACTTATCCAGCACTCATAGCATCACTGCCCACCCCTGGAGGTAGCTGACTCTATACTTGGTGGACACAAGACCCTGTTTCTTTCCTGCAGCCATGCTTGGAGGGTAACTCAAGACTGTTTTGGGGCTCTCTGGTAGGATTTCCCATCACTGACATGGTGCTGGGCTGCAGAGAGCCTGTCTGCCTGCAGCAGTGGCTGAGCATGATGCTGGCTGCCTCCATCCCCTCACAGGGAAGCCTGGGGGAGCGCAGGAGTCTCTCTGATGAGGTCCAAGCTCCACAACTTCCTTCACCATTTGGTGAGGACCAGCTGGAGATACTCACAGCACACTGGGAGAGCTGATTAGGTCGCTCACTAATGGTCAAATGCAGGCTGCCAGAGGTAAGATTAGGGAGTAGGAAAGAGAGAGTGTCTTATGTCTGAGATCTGTCCTCTTTTTACCCCTCTGCCTGTTGCCCAAGTCAAGTTTGAAGGCTCCATTGCCTGGCCACCAGCTGAGAGCAGGGGTGGCAGCCGGGCTGAGGCATCCCATGGCGCCAGAGGCCTGGAAGCTCTAGAGCAGCATGGGAAGAGCAGGCCCATGGCTGTCTCCTGTGCGTTGGCCATGCCAGCTCGGGAAGGCAGCTGCTGCTCTGCAAGAAAAAGGCATTTGTGTGACTACAGTGCCAAGAGAACTCACGTAGTCACCCCCGTTGAGGTGGAGGCTTGATGTGGCTGGAGATACTGAAGGGTGATACTGGCTGAGTGTCAGAGGGGCCAGATGGCAGCCTTGCATTAAGCAGCTCCGACACAGTGAGAAATCAGGGTTCAGAAGAGTTGGGTACCCAGACTGTCTGCAGTATATAGTTCATTATTCAAATCAAACCTTGTCAGTCATGGACATTAATGGGTAACTTGGCCTTGAATGGAGTCACTTGAATGGACAGATGGAGCTATCTCTGGTAAAACTCCCCCAGCTTTGGTGGCCTTATCCATGAGTGGCAGCTGCCTGCATCTTGTTCCAGCTCAGTGACAGTGGGAAAGACTGAGGCAGGCTGTGATGGACGAGCTCCTCAGGATCTTCAGTCTATCCAAGGCCTCTTGAACATCGATGGGTCATGGAAAGCAAGTGCAGTTCCCGGAGGGAATGTGGAGCATGGACTCAGCAGGGGGGCTGGCAGATGGGTGTTCAGTCCTCTGTGCCTACACGAGAGAGTAAATACAGGGTGGCAATGAAGAGTTTTCCACAGAAGGAAAAAAAAAAAAAAAGGGTGTGGGGGAAGTCAACTCACACACGTGACTTTTATATTGAGATGCACTTGTCAGGAGCCACGAAACCAACACTTCACTAAAAAAGCAGAAGCCAGGAAGGACTCATTTGTTGACAGGCCCAGTCTCCTGTGGCTCTTGAACTAGAGACCTACAGGGAAGTACAATCATTTATACTGTGCAAAAGACCACTGGGATTTATCATAGCCTTCCACGGGAACACAGATGCCTACAGATCTGGAGGTGTAGGTCTGATCAGCAGGAAAGACTAGAAAGGCAGGAAAACTTTCCCAGGGGAGCTGAAAGCAAAACCACCCCCAACCTTCAACGGCAGCTTAGCAAGAAACAGATCCCACAAGCTGATTTCTGTAGGCACGGCTTATCACTGCAGGTACTGGAGGTTTCACACTTGAAAGGCTCACTTCCTCTACAGCCCTCACACAACATCAGTATAACATTTCCCCCTCCTCCTCAGGGTCAGTCTGTCTTCCAGCCTCCGGTAGGTCTTACCCATATCATACACACCAACCATTTGTGGGCTCTTGTGCAGGGTCACCCATACACACGTACCAGCTGAACAGTGAATAACTGCAGATCATTCCCAAGGTAAGCTTTCCCAGTGCTGTCAGTATTTTGTAAGACACTTTCTAAGAACCAAGTGAAATGGTCCTAACCCATAGGCAGTGATCCCCATCACTAATGGCGAGGCAGCTGTCACCTGCAGCCTGTATTTACCTTTCTCTCCTCTCCCCTTCCACCTCTGCGGGTCTCTGGCTGTCCTGCCATGGTTTGTCAACCTGAAGCCTCTGGCTTTGGGGCAGCCGGCAGAGATGGCCTGGGAAAGCAGGCAAAAAAATCCCGCTCTTCGGCCCTTCACACGCATCCCTGTGCACACGCACAAACAAAATGGGACCAAGCACAAACTGCCAGTGAGCCCTCCTAATTTAAGGCTAGTTTTTACCTGGTGGTGCAGGTGTTAGCCCTGCTGTGGTTTCAAAATGCCCACGAGCTCTGGGCACACACGGCTCTGCATCTTTCTAAGTCATCCTACCATTAAAGAAAGTGGAAAACCCACTGCTTTGTACGTTGTGTGCAGTGAAGGGCAGAGCAGATGGGGGCCTCTGCAGAAGAAAAACAGCACAAGAAAAACAGTAATGTTTGGGGTGATTTTTCCCAACCCACTAAGAACTATAGTTCTGAAAAAAGATAAATTGCCAGCATCTGCAGGTGGTTTAACAAAGAGGACCTGAAATGACTTATATTAGCACGTATGTTGGCTCAGTAAATTGTCTTTTCTTTGTTTTCCTCTGGTCCCTGCTTGTCCACCACATTACCATACGCAACAACAAAATGTTTTCTAAATAAAGCTTCAAGCCTAAAGACTCCACGCCAAGTAAATTAACCGAAGCAAACAAGCAAGCAGGTAACTGGAGGTAATTATACATCTGCCAGCAGCCTTGTTTTTAAGCATCTTACAGGTGAACATTTTAATTACTTAATGTGCTCTATTGTTCTCAAATTAGATATGAAAAAATAACATTGATCCAATCATTTTTTATTTTTACACACTGGAGTTGCAAAGCAAGTGGCTTTGTAAGGGGATTATGCATGTGTTAATCCTCCTTAGCTATGACAAAGTTCTCTGCTTCCTAGTGAGATTGTTTAACTCTCTCTGACAGCTGCAGCAGCTCCTAGAGAAAGAAGCTTGGGAAGATGAATTACAGCTTGGGAGAGAAAGAGAGAAAGAGAAGAAAGACAGGAGAGAGAGAACGACAAGAAAGACAGGAGAGAGGGGAAGAGAGAAAGACAAAGACAAGAGAGAGGGGAAGGGAGAAAGGAAAGACAAGAAAGACGAGAGAGGGGAAGGATGAGAGAGGGGAAGGAAGGAGTTGGTTTTATCTCTTGTCTTTTTTGCATATTGCTTATCATACTGTTAGGAAGACAGCATGAAATTCGGCAGGTCCTGTAAGCAAGCAGGTGAAGGACACATTCACTGCAGCACGGATCCCTTAATTTCCTTTCTGGTGCTGTAAGGGCCTCAGTGTCAGTGGCATCCTAGAAGCCCACCATGGGGCAGAGGGGTGACACTTCCCATCCCCTCAGACGATAGTTATCCTTTGCTAGAGCACAGAATTTCTGCCTTTGGAAAACAGCATCACGCTGTGAGGACCAACAGGGAAAAGCGGTGCATGGCTCACATCAACGGAGCAACACGGGACAAGGGCCTGGACGCCTCCCTTGTGCTTTAGGTGCTTGCAGGAGGTGCTGCAATGAGAAGGCTGATGCAGCCCCATGCCTGTGGCCGGCAGTTGAGGCTCCTCTGGAGGTCACCTGGGACTCCAGAGAGTAATTAAATAACCTACGACTTCCCTTGCTCTTTGAAGGTGTCTACAGAATACCACAGACTGGCAAAGAAGCCTATGGGGACCCTGTACCTAACACAGGCCCTTCTGTCAGTTGTCTCAAGAGGATACAAATCCAGGCATCCCATTCTGCTGCTGGAAGGGAAGAAGCCGGGCACTGCATGAGGGTACGAGCGATACGGCTGCCGAGGGAGAGCAGTAAAAAGTAATTGTGAGGCAGAACAGAGGCTGAACCAGCCTGTCACAGGGACACCTTTACACCCACTGAAGGCTGAAGCCTTGTGGGATCATGTTAGATTGAAGGACAGAGACGAGCCAGGAACTCAGCACAGAAACAAAAGCTGCATTTTAGTTCCTTTTGCTTTTCACTTTGGAATGGTTGGCATCCTCCTGTCGAGTTCTAAAAGTAATTAGTCCTTGATGAAAGATCTCTGGCCTGTCAAGGCAGAAGAGCACAGCTGATGGAAGCGAACACCAGGGCCTGGACAGCCCCTCCCCTTTTACATCATTGGTTCCTAAACCTGTGTTCAAGAGCAGTATTTAAGGAGCAGAAAGGAAACATTCCAGCTTCGTACAAACTGGCTCGTGTCACCATCTCCGTTACTCCTGCTGTAACAAAAGAGGGAAAGCAGCACGATATGAAGGAGATCAGCTCACCCAGCAATTCTGGTAAATGCAAAACCAAAACCACAAGGGTTAATGTCTTGGTATTATTATCGGGACTGTGGCAAATCACCACTTCTACAAAGTAGAGTTTAGTCACGCAGGTGCGAGAAAGCAATACCTGTCTGGGCACACACCCCCACAGCAAAGAGGTTTCTCTGCAATAATGTGGAGCTGTTGATCAAAACCCAGAAAATTTAAATTTATGTGGTGGCCAGACCCCTACCTATCCCAGCTTTGGGCCGTGCACGTGTCAAGATCTTCAGAGAGACAACTGCTGTGTCAGTGCTTGGTGCTCCGAGTGATTTATAGCAGCGTATTTTTGAGTCAGCGACTGTTTGGAAACACTGTGGTTATTTGCCATGGAGTTGTGGCCTGTGCCAGTTTTAACCAACGGTGGCTCACAAGAAGTACCCATGGCCATCTCCACAGCCAAGCTAACGAGAGCTAGATTTGAAAGATTCACTGCTCAGAGAGATGCAGGAGGACCGTGCTATCAGCTGATCAGAGCAGCTTCTCTCAGAGTGCTCCTCTGGCAACTTTCTAGGGGTCAGATAAGCAAGAAGCAAGTGTCAGTCATTGTGGAGGCCCACACTAAGGACAATCTTGCAGTTAGCTGAGAGACAAAACTGACTCAGGCTCATGAGAAATAGGCACACCTGCGAGAAGCAAAAGGTCTGAAATATCTCAGTAAGAGTGTGGCTCTGCAGGGAGAATGGCTACAGCACCTGCACGTGCCCAAAAAAGCAGCAAGAAGCCCATGAGATCAAAACATCGTTTGCTGTGTTGTTCAGAACAGTTCCAGCTGCTATTTTTTTCATATACATGGGGGAATGGTCTTCCATAGGACTCAGATTTGCTTTTGAAATCAGTTCTGATTGAAAAAAAGCGTAAGAATCCCACTCCCAACGTCTGGCTGCTGTCCCTTCTGTAGCCCTGGTTCAGTCAGGATCACTGGACCTGGTGAACTGTGAAGAAGGCAAAATGTCCTGCCTGTTTTAGCCCTTGGGAATTCAAATGTACTGGGCTATAATTACTGACCAAAGAAGCAGAGAGACACTAGGTTGGTTCAGAACCACAGTACCCCAGCAGGCCTCGGAGATCCAAAGATCTGCTTTGCCCTACATCTAGCAAATCCCCACCTACCTGTAGCAAACCTTAATTTTAAATCGACGGCCGAGGTATTGGTCAGGAAAGCTCCTTGGAAAAAGGAGGCAAATTGAAGCCAGCAAATCAAAATGAAGACTAGAATATATGAATGGAGGAGTATCACCCCTTTCCTCTGCCCTCTTCGCATAGCACAGCGTGTTTTCATCTTGGGGGATTAAGAGGTGCAGATAACATTCCTGGATTTACTACAGAAGCCCTTTTTTAGCAATTCCCATGATAATTTGCTGGTAACAGCATGGGAACTGTAGGTCTGGGATCTCACTCTTCTCTTTGTCTTCAGCTTCCTGAGGAAACATAGACAAGTTATTTACCCTTTGTCCCCATTTCTAATCTTTAACATGAATTTACAGACCATGCAGCCACGAAGTTTGCAATGTCCCATGCATTGTTTCAAAGAAATCCCTTCAACATGGAAGCAGTGCGAAAAGAAACTGCTGCAGCATGAAAGATCATTACCAGTAATCATGTTACCATCCCTGTGAGAAGCATCTGGCCTCAATGAACGGCGTGTGCTGCTGAAACCCAAAGTCAACAAGTGGAACACTTCACCCTGCGAGATATTTTGGGATGTTTAGAGAACACGTCACTAGGAAACTGCAATTCAGCTCTATCTGGTTTCTCCGCCTCTGTCCTGCTATTCCAAGTGCATTTTATATGTGGGCAAATGGAATGTGCAGATCCAGATTTGGGATCCAAATATGGCAAAGTCAGGAAATGGGCAGAAATAAGAATATTTTAAAAGTGTAAGCATCATTTTGCATCACCTACAGCTCCTGCAGCACTTACAGAATAATAATTAAAAAAAAGCCAACAAACTAAATGTCTCAATTTAATAAAAGGTCTTGGTATCCTTCCAGATTACTTATTTGATTAGTGGAAATATGTATCCTTTAGTGGCCTTTTTCACTGTATTCTTTTTCCTCTACATTAAGCACTGAAGTCAGGCTACAACAAAAATAGGCTTCCATTAGTGCCCAGCCTGCACAGAACCAATTAAGAAGAGCAAGGACAGTGTGTTTCCTCCTGAAAAGAAGAAGGGCTGCGATTTCTTCTTTCAGCTGACCACATACAACTTCAATGAGGTTGGGTCCCCCCCCAGGCCAAGAGGAACATCTCAGTGCTAACAGATAGAAGTCAGAGTAATTGGTACCAGGTTTAGGACTAAGATTTTCCAGATCTTTAGAAAAATTGCTCAGTGGCTCTTAATAGAAAAATGAGAATTCTTTGCAGATGGTATGAAGTTCTGAATGCTTGATGAAATGTACTGAGCCATCCCAAACTGTGAGCCAAATAAAGACACGAAGCAGTAATAACCCACACACGGTGGCTTCCTTTTCCCAAAGAGGACAACGGGGATGACGGACAGGCTCAGCTGAGCAGATAAACTCACAGCTTCATTGCTACAGCCAGAACCTCAGGCAAGCAGGCAGCACTGGAAACTGGCCTGGTCCAGCTGGGTTCCTGGGAATAAAAAACAAAGAGTCTTTTCAAACAGTGGTCATTCTGTCCCACCCCAATGCCCTACACAAAGGGCACTGGGAAGAGGATGAAAACCAGAAGAACCCTGCCCAGAGGTTCATCCCAAAGATCCTCCAGGGAGAGCAGCGCTCCCTTCAAACAGGGAAGGTACTTTGACAACAAATTAGTAGTCTGTGTGTTTGGTAGAAACCAAAATAGAAGTTTCTCACTCTTGTTCTCCAAATACGTAATTAAAGTCAACAGGAGGGATGAAGTCTTTAAAACCGAGCCAAGGTGGCTTAAGCCAGTAGCCCAAAATTAGAAGCAACGTTTGAAAATCCAGGTCACGTTGGCAGTGCGTTTGTGTAACAGCATCATCTAGGGGCTGCAGCCGAGATGAATGCCCAGTGTCCTGGGCAGCACCGTGGTGCATACAGACTGGGATGCTTCCAAACATCCAGGAGCAGAGCCCTCATCGGCACAGACCACACTCAACCAGGCCCCGAGCGTTTTGATGAGAAAGGTCATCTGGTAAATTTGTCTGTATATAAACACACACAAACACATTTTATGCCCTTTTTTTTTTTTTTTTTTAAAGCAAGAACCACAGAAATACTGAACTGGAGGGCACAGCAGTTGTAGAACATTGTTTGGATCACGGCCACAGGAATGCTACTGCTGTAAATTCCCTACTGTAATGTTAGAAAACATTAAATAAGCCATCTAGTTACTTCATGATCATCTGCAAACTGAGATCCATGACAACTATGAAAATTAAACCCATGTGTACACTTAGTATAGTCTGGCACTTACATTGTTGCTGATTATAGGAATTCAGTGTTTACCATTTACATTCTTTCCCAGAGTTTTTTCTAAGTCGAAGATCTTACCATAATATCATTTGACTGTTGAGGGCAGGACCGTTCCTTTGTGAGAGGATAAAATTCCAGCATGAGAGACCAGTTCTGATCTTCTACTGAGAGATGATGGAAACACAAGAAGATGCAGTCCAAGTTAAACACATTGGAAGGAGGTGAAAGTAAAAACTGATCCCCAAAGCTTCCAAGTCCTTTCAGGTAACCAGGACTTGAAGTAATTTTTAGAGTAGGAGGGAACTTGATAAATTCTGCTGAGCAGCTCTCCAGCCTGAATAGATGTACTGACACTACAGAAGGGGTCCTGGACACAAAATTACATACTTTTAACAAATACAAGCGTACAAAGTTCTAAAGGAAGTCTCATTTCTTCTTTGAAAGTCTGTTGTGAGACCATTTTGCAACTCAGCTCTCCCATCCAATAGTAAAACAAAACCATATCCTACAAGAATAATTAAGATGAGACTTACCCTGTACACTAAAGAAACCTTGAAAGGTGGATTATAACTCTTCCTATTACCAGATCTGCTGCTCCAAAGCAACAAATTACAGCAGAACCTGTGTGTACACTGAAGGCTGCTCAGGAACCACGGCATTTGTCAGCACACAATTACATCGAATAAAATGTAATAGCTTCTAAAGGCAGTGTGTAGTAATTTCCTTTGCCTAGCAGGTACAGACACACACACGTACTGGTGACATGGGTTGATTTACTGAGTTATTGCAAAATACAATACTTTGCAATCAGTACAGAGCAACTCTATTCAAAAACTATTAAATACATGGTAACATCCGTGTCCTCCTGGGATAAAGTAAAAAAAATATTAACATTTGAACAGCTGGAACATCAAATGATGATCTTCACTGAAGAGTAACAACAGCACTGGTTGAAATTACACTCCACATATTTAATTAGATGCTGTGTACGATCCATGCAGCAGCTTCAATACTGGGATCCAGCACTCAAGGCTCGCTCTGGTTCACTGGGTATCTGCGTTCCAAAACTTTTCATTTAATCTGCTACTTAAAAGTTTTTGCTACTACCCTCTGCTTACACCATGCTGCCCTGAGTTAGCCTCCCTTCAATGACTGACATCACTGATGGACAGCCTCTGGAGGGCCAATTCGGATCTCTCATAGCAGCAGGGAGATCACTAGAGGACAGAGAAGGGAAAGACCATCAGAAGCAGGAAAGTAGGAAGGAGAGGCTGAGACAGAAGTAGTTAAAAATAAGACAGTGCATCCATGACTGTTAGAAAATAGGGTCCAAGCAGCAGAACGTGCACATGGACGCTCCTTGCTAAGCAGCCCAGGGATTCCTTGCTGTTACACACATACAGGATTCAGCAATAGTGCAGTAAATGATAAAATTGAGATCACTAATTTTACAGTAGTGATCAGAAGCACCTTTCCAATGCCTGCCAGTGCAAAGCTCCTGTCAAAAATGACGGGCTGAAAATACAGTTGTCAGTCAGTGGAGGAATTGAGAGAACACAGGCAAATTCCAGCCAGAACTGCTGACAGAGGACACGAAATGCCATTTTCCAAGCAGCACTTTAATAGTTTACCTAAGTTTCCCCTGCCCCTACCCGTTCCTCTTTTAAAGGAGTAAAAAAGAAAAAACCAACAAACCCCACGAGAACAAAAACCCACATCCAAACACAAACAGTTAAAGTAAAAAGGTTTCACGGGAGATATTTTTAAAGGTGTTGTCAAACAACATTTCTTCAAGGCTGAGCTGTTGTACACAGAAGTCAGCTTGCAACAAGATGACACTTCATATTTGCCTTTCCCATATTTTAGGGTGCAATTCAGCAGTGTGAGCACCAGGTCTGCATTTACAGAATGCATGCTTGTCCCTGCAGGTGAGCAGATTCTGCACTTCAGCATCTGCTTCTACCTGTCAGCTTCGTATAGATGGATGATGTGCATACACCTTGCTAGCACAACAAGACTCTCACCTTTGAAAACCACAGGACTTAAGATATCTAAACCATTCGACTACCAATCCCTCACTTTGGTATTGAATTGACAGAGATTTTATAATGCCATTCTTCAGTCTTAAACAGACTGAGTTAGTAACTGAGAAAATAATTAAAAAAAAAGTCACAAGTCTGTGTACAAAGAAATCTACAAATACATTCATCAATATGTAGTACATTACAAATAAGGAGGCAATGCACAGGATTGCTATAGTACGAATGAAATCCAAGTCGCTGCAGGAAAGCCTGAAGACCTTCCGAACATCTTCTCTCAGGTCACATTTAAAGTCACTGTAGCAATGACGACGTAGGCTCTATGATGTTACTTCCTACGTTGTACGCTTGGATTGAACAGGGGGGTGGGAATTGAAGGGCCTCTGAGGAGTTAAGCAGCAACACTTAAGTGCATTGAAAACATTGATAATCTGCAGCACATAAGAATGAATGGATTACAGAGGATACTTTTTTCTACTTACAGTATCATACACTTGTATAAAGTCTCTGCTGCATTTACTTTTTTTAGTACTTAGCCTATGGCAAATCACAGTAACTTTATTCATAGAAAAAGGAAATGGCATTTTCTTATGAAGGCTAAGCCACTAATGGGTATTACTTATCCTTGCTTAAGCTATCTACTCCTCTGAACCCCACAGATCCCAAAATCTAATTGGCACAAAATCATTCTGATAACTTAATACAGGAACTGATTGCTCTTGATTGTTTCTCTCGAATTAACTGTTACATTCACTGCTGGAGAATTATGCACTTTGCTAGATATCAGAATAAATACATTTTAAAAAACCAACCAAACAAACAAACCACGCATAAAAAAAAACCTTGCAAGAATGACTCTGCTGTTGGCTGTCTGGGTGGCAGAACACACTGAAGCAATGGGGTATATCACCGGAGTATCATGCTGCCTCTCAGACACCAAAAACTACAGCAAGCCTTCACAAATAGGTATGTTTATGAAAGTAGTAAGCAACTCCGCTTCAGCAAGAAACTGCCTCATCATCAGGCTTAGTAGGGCATCAAAGCCTTCAAAGCAGTTTCTGGTATCAGTCTGAGGACACTGGGGTGTCTGGTTCCAGCTGAGGCAAAGGCAAATTAGAGGGAAGTGGGAAAGAACATTGGACACAATGTGACACAGCTGAAAAAAAAAATTACATATTTGCACTTGAAGATGCAAAACACACTACAGTAAAGGAGAAAAAACAACTAAATGACATGACATTTGACTCTGAGGGCAGGAGGCTTGGCCCTCTACTTTGCAATAGGCTTTTATATAAGTACTTAAAAGAAATCAAATGTGTAACAACCGAGCAGAAGAATAAGAACAAAAGAACCCTGCTTGAAGATCAATTTCAAATCCTTTACAGTAAACTTGGACTCATTTCTTCACTGGTAAGCCCCCGTCACCACGTCTAAAGAGCCTTTACATAAAAGCAAGCAGCTGGATAAAGTATGGAACTTTCAAATATGAGCTAACTGTTGTACAGAAAAGTTCAGTTGTGAGACAGAAAGAAGGGCAGCGTTGCTTTTAGTCAAAGGACTGCATACTCTTCTAGAAAACAACAAAATACAGTAAAACAAAGCAAAAAACCTCAACCAACTATGCCAACTGATTATCAGTTTACTATCTTTCATGTTTAAGTCCTCAACTAAGATATTAAAAATGCAATTGCAACACCTGAACACAAAACAGGGTGTACCTGCTATGACAAAATTCTTTCCAGCTTGCTCTTCATTACCCTTTGGTGCCACATGCTGAAGAAAATAGATTTAAACCAGTGAATGGCAAGTGTCAGCAGGCAATGGATTTGCACTACATTGGTGACTCCATCTTCATCATCCTTTTCTCCAATGCCTTTTTTTTTTTTTAAAACTTTTACATTTAAAAATCAATCTTCCTTTTGAAAATTCAGAACCAGGCCTGATTTTCTTTATCCTGCAGTGTGACCAGAGATGATATCTTAAAAGACCATTCCTATTTCTTGCTGATTCCATTTGTAACTTTTGATTTGGAGTGCCGATTCCTCCTTCTAGATGAATGGCTTTCACTATTGACTGAAGGTTTTGGTGGACTATTGTCAGCACCTGCTGAGAAATGAAATATATATATATATGTGTCAAAAATATATTTCACATTGTCAGGTTCTCCTCTAAAAGACGGTAAGAGTTTCTAAAGCTATCCTGATTAAAGTATGGATTACATCAGGCTAACACAAGCTGGCTGAT
>JANIJG010019151.1:0-16415 GCA_024611175.1 Megaceryle torquata
GACTGAATACCATGAGTATAACTGGTCTGACTATTAAAGACTGAGGCAAAGAAGGCATTAAGTACCTCAGCCTTTTCCTCACCCTTGGTAACAATGTTCCCCCTTGCATCCAATAAAGGGTGGAGATTCTCCCAAGTCATAGCTTGCAGACCATATTCCAAACCAGACAAAGGCCTGTTGCCCCTGTATGAACTTGAATTCATGTGGTGACCCAAGCTTTATGACTGCGGCCAAATATAATTAAATTTTGTACCACAAAATTCTCTGAACCTAAAAGGTTTTAATTCTTCTCTTGCTACACTATCAGGCATCACAGTGCATCTTGTAAAATCAGCTGCTATTTTTACATATACCCAAAGGCAAAATCAAGCCTTTCATAGTTAATTAAATTCATTTTAGAGGCTTTTTAATACAAGTAATATATGCAGCTTCTTTTGTACTACAAAATGAAAAGAATGCAATTTGTTGATCTCTGGGTGGGTCTCTGCTAATTAGGTCTTACCAACTTGATTGGATTGTGTGGATTTTTTTCCCTTTAATCTTTTTTTAATGTCAGGTTCTATTGTGAGATTATTTTTGGTCTCGCTCGTATTGCGTGTGATATCTTCACAGAAATGCAATTAGATTTCTTGCCCTACTTTTTTTTTTTCTTACCTTCACCTTCTTAAGCAGCCTATTTCATGGTCTTTGAAAGGAGATTAGTATGTTCTTTCAATTTGTGTAAATACTGGTTCATCAGCCTTAGAGAGAAAATCAGTATAGCTCTGCAAGTAGTATTTGGTAAGCAAGTTGCTGTCTGAACACTTGCCTTACTATAGCATAATTGAAGTTAGTTTCGTGTTTGCTTCTTAAATCTGGATTTATGAAACTATCTGAGGAGTCATCATCTCCTAACAGTCCTCCCATTGGATTGGTAGGCAGATATAAAACAATTCTTAAAATGCAATAATTTTTCCTTAGCTACACAAGAGACGATTCAGGGCCCTACCTTAGATAGGTAGATGTGCAACTTTTGACTGGTGGCGTTTATTTTCCTTACCAAAATGGCAGGTTTTGTTGTATTAAAACAAACCAAACTACATATAGCCTTACTGGCTGTATTAAAACAAGGTAGCTTGTTTCTGAAAATATAGTCATTAGTCTGTGGTAGAACCCCCCCCCACCCCCGTCCCCCTGCTATACATGCCCCTTGTCATTTTTTTCTGGATGTTTTTTTTCCACCAGAGCTTTCTGTGAGATAATGCCATGATCCTTCCTGAAATTTCCCCATATTATAGCATCGTTGCTAGAAAGTGGTAGTAACACTTATTCCTTTTAATCTCTGTGTTGTCTCAGTGCAGACTGCAGATAGTGCTAACAGCTGACTTGTGTAGCTGAGTGTTTTGACAGTGTGTTGTACCTGAAACATTCCTCATATGGTTATAGTTGAGGTGAGTGCTGCTACTTGTTTCCTTAGCACCAGAAGGCATGCTTGGAATTGCACACATCCAGTGTGGTCTTTCAGATTAAAATGCTGGGTGAAGCACCCCCTCCCTAGTCACTAGGCAGGTTCTTGACAGTGACTTGCTGATACCTCATTACCTCAGTTAAGTTCCCTGTAAGATAATGTAACCTCCTCGCACTCATTCATCTGCTAGCAGTGCTGGCTAGAGGTCTCTGAATGCATGTCATGGCCTCTTCAAGTTTAGCAGCACTTTCATACAAGTATATACAATTGGCATTTGTGGAGAGAATGCTGGTGTGAGTACTGCCTGAAGGTGAGTGTGCAGTTGTACAAACACAGTACCTTTAACTAGGACCACAAATCTGCACTAATGTTGCCAGGTTACAAACTGATCTACAATAAATCTGCAGAAAAAATTCTACAGCCCTCTTGGGTGTCATTCATTTTCAGCACTATTGTGCTTATTAAAATGCAGTTTGCTGTGGTCTTGTTCATGAATAAAAAATGTGATGGTTGTGTTGTATCAGGATTTAATTAGCAGCTAGATATGTGACTGTTGTATGTAAAGTTATAGAATTTAGTGGCATTTCTTCTGTGATATCAGTGATATATGCACTGAAGCCAAGCAATACAATTTATTTAAGCTTTTGACCTGCTTTTCTGCAAATCTAAGGGCAGCATCTCCTGGCACAGTCTGTAGTATAGAGCATAACAGCTTAAATGGATTTTTAAATGACTAGATAAAAGTGCTTTCATTTTTCTTTGTATATCTTAATTAGAGTGCAGTGACAGAATGAAAAGTCTGTGAGACTCAGCTGCCATCAATTTAAGCGAGACAAAATGGCATCAGATTTTTTTTATTTTTTTCCCCTTTTGGCTGACAATTTATAAGCAAAAACTCGAGAAGAATACATCTGAATCTTTAAGAAGTTGGGCATCAAGTAAATTCCAAGATACTTAATTACTACAGGGCCTTTGTAGTTTCATGTGTTATTACTGGAATGCAGATCTATACTATTTTAACTCTTTACTGGATACCAGGGTGCAGACATTCCTGTCACAAGACACTGTGTCATTAATCACACTCGCTGGTAAGCTCAGAAGTGAGTCTGAGGATTGAGTAGACTTGAGGTTGCTGAAAGCATCTTTCAGGCTCTTACAAGGGATATCCTTCATGCTGTGGATGAAGAGCAGTCATTGGCAGGCTTATAGGAAGGGCTGGTCTTGTTTTGGTCTCATTTGCCCTGTAAATGAAGGGGTATCTTCCCTTTCTTGTGCCAGTCACCTGGCAGTAATTGCAAGAAGGAAGTTGTAATTAGACCTTTTAATTAAATGATGAATAATATTTGTATTATAGTGGCCTAAAAGAAGGAAGATTATATCAGCACATCTGCAAAGTGACCTCTGTCCAAGGGGACTGTAAAGCAAGGTCTTGCAAGGGATATTTATTATCAAGAAGATTGACTGGAAGACTGGCAGCTGAGACCTAATGTTAGCATAAGGATGAAAGTAGTAAGAAAAATTAACTGTAAATCAAGTCCGCATTTCTTAATTAAATACAAATGGAAAGAAACATCCTTAGTCTTAGTGCTCCTGGAACCCAGGGTCTGTTCCATAGGAGATAAAGAAAAGGAGCTGTGCTCTCACCTAGTTTATTTAACTCAGGCTGCTGAGAGAAAAGCTTCAATTGTAAGATCTGATTTCTGTTTCCCTTGGGAAGTTGACTGAGGTCTGCAGAAAAACAGAATTAGAGAAATGTGTATTTCATACAAGAACAGCTGGTCGAGCATGCAGGGTTTCACACATCTATAAAATTTTATATTAGGTTTCTTTCAGGTTTTTTAGGTAAGAAAGTTAATAACCTGGAGTATTGCAGAAACAAAACTAGTGAGCCCAACATTACCTTCTATTTTAAAGACAGTGTTTTTGTTGAGAGACTGTGTATGTGTATGTGTGCTTGGTTATGCTATCTGTGAGCACAGCTCATTTGATGGCTTTCTCTCAAACAAAACTCCTCTTCCTCCTGTTTTCATTTCTTTTTTTTTTCCCATTTATCTGCTTTTGGGAGGGGAAGGAGATACGGGGTTTTTAAGACTGATTCTAGAAATCCTAAAAAGTTTTCTATTGATTTTATCCACTTTGGCAGGTTTAATTTGAGTTGTTGAAAGGCACACCCAGGGCCAGTTTCAAAGAGTATTTAGAACCACAGTGCTTATAAATCTGTCCTTCGTGAGACACCTAAATGCTTTTTTGTAAAGGTGGTTTTTGCAGTGTTGTTGTTTTTCTTATTCAGTCTTTTTGCAGATAAGACAATTATTCCAGTGACTGTATGACTGATATTGTGGCAGAGTGAAGATGGACTTTATTTCTATTATATGGCAGAAACAGACTGTTCCAAACTAGCTTCTTTCCTTTTCAGGATGCCTGTTTTGAGTCATGATGTCTGGCTATGCTGCACTTAAAATGGAATTACTTTTGCTGACCAAATTTCACAAAAAAAACCCCTCCACAGCTGATGATCTGATTAGATATTGAAAGATACTTGGCAGATATTTTGGTGTGTCTTAATATTTTAGCTTTGCACTAGTAGTTATCCAGGTTTTGTGCTGCTTTTGTGTTTTATAACCTATACATCTTTTTACCTTTAGGATATTTTTAAGTCACCAGCTAAGCATATGAGCTTCTGAACAGTTTCTTCAAGAAGGGAACTTAATGAAGCTCAACACTGTTATTACAGTTTCCGAAGTAGGCCTGTGTACCTCTCTCAGCTTGGTCCAGCTACCTGATGTGTTGAGAACTATGATTACACAAGAGGCTTAGCCCAAAGACACATATTGTTAGATGCTATGGAATATAAAAAACAAACCCTAAAAATCTTGCAAACCAAACCACAGGCCACCTGATGAGAAACTGCATATCTGAGACAGGCACGGAGTTACAGCCTGCAGTTATGCTTTTCTGTTTCTCATTTTCTTTCTCACAACTTTGCATCTTACCATTCCTGCGCTTTACACAAATGAGATTAGTAGATTTAAGGTGAGAGAACAAGTTGCATGTGATGTACCAGTGCTGTGAATCAGCAGAGGGCACTATGTGTCTATAAACCTATGTAACTGTAAATTAACATGCAGAGTGTCATCTTGAAGTTAGCATCAGCTACTCCAAGGTTTAGACAATTTAGCTGAGGGATTATCTGTGCTCATTCAGTGAGGCAGAGAATGCAGCACACCATCTCGTGGCTTCTAACAACAGCTAACTATATTTATAAGATGTTTATACCATGCTATAAAAAAAATGCATTAATCCTTGGAACCAGGCACTTTCAGTACCAGCATCCCACTCAAGTTGCTTCCTGGGTACACAAAATTTAGGGGAGCATGAAGTTGTCTTGTGCCTGCAAAAGCAGACTTTCTCCTGAGATCCTACTCTGTACTGAGAGACTGATGACATTTCCCAGCAGAGCATGTGCTTTCTTAGTCAACCATTCACTTACTCTCACACTCCCAGGAGAAAGTGTGTGGAATCTTGCCCTCCCAACTGCTGGGGCTGCTGATACTCAGTTGCTGTGCTCTGTTTTTTTTCCACTGTAGTAACCCACTTCTTATGTCAATTCTTTTACCTGAAATAGAGCTGATGTATGCGGAAGTTTATTTCTATACTACTTATATTACATGGGTCCAGTGTAACTAAGCCAAATGTTGGTTGACATGAAACAGATGGATGACAAAGTCTATTGGGAATTGTAACGTTTATGACAAACACTGGGTTTCTCATTTCTATGTTTGTTTGTTCCTGAGACATCTGAGTTGGATGAATTTCCTCCCTATACTTTCAGCTTCTTCAGTACGCTTTAACCAGTACTGCAGCAGCAATCTTTGTAAGCAGCAAGTGACCTGTGCTTTTGGCAGCATTGCAAGTGGCATCATGAAACAGTTTGTAAAATATGTATATGCCTGCATTAAATACCATTAAGCACTACCCCCCCAAAAAAAAAAAAAAAAGGTAAGAAATGAGCATTATAGTAGATCAGAAGGGGTGGTTTTGTATTGCTCTGATTCAGGTATGAGAACTCTTTGAGAAGGAAATGATTTGTACATCTTGGTCATATTTTTAATCTGTGTCTTGCTTTCCTTTAGAGACTGTATAGGACCAGGTGGTATGGAGAATACTATTCCAGCAATGTGATAGAAACAGGCAAATTTTGCCTAAATATCAATAAAATTGTTGTTTTTTCAAAAGTGCAGATTCATCAGAAGTAGAGCCGAAATGTTTCATTTTGTTGGAAACTACTCAGTGCTGCTGTTTTTGTTTCTGTGTAGAGCCTAATCTTGAAAAGTTTTGCTTGACAGCTCCTGGAGTTTTGCCTGTTAGGGAATAAGGATTGGGCCTTAGCTAAGGCTTCCCACAGCATTCTCCTGGAAAAGCTGGCAGCTCATGGCTTGGACAGGTGCAGCCTTCACTGGGTTAAAAACTGGCTGGATGACTGAGCACAGAGTGGTTGTGAATGGTGATGCATCAGTTGGTGTCCTGTGAAGTAGTGTCGCCCAGAGATCAGTACTGGGCCCAATTCTGTTCAACATCTTTTATTGATGACCTGGATGAGGGGATTGAGTGTACCGTTAGAAAATTCGCGGATGACACTAAGTTGGGGGCGAGTGTTGATCTGCTGGAGGGTTGGGAGATGCTGCAGAGGGACCTGGACAGGCTGAGTCAATGGGATGAGGCCAATAATATGAGGTTTAACAAGACCAAGTACAGGGTCCTACACTTTGGCCACACTAACCTCCTGCAGCGCTACAGACTGGGGGATGAGTGACTGGACAGCGGCCTGGCAGAGAGGGACCTGGGAGTACCTGTTGAGAACTGACTGACTGTGGATGTGGCACTTAGTGACATGGTCTAACTGATGTAATGGTGTTGGGTCATAGGCTGAACTTTATGATCTTGGAGGACTATTACAGCCTCAGTAATTCTGTGATTCTGTGAATGCCTTAGGAGCATTAAAAGTAACTTTCACAGGAGACTCCCTTACTTTCATGGTTGTTTTTATTTTTTGAGGTTGCAGGTTTTTTCTGTGCTTTATGAGACTTGTCACCCCAGATTTATGCACAAGAGACATACCCAAGATTTCCCTTTCAGCAGTTCAAATGCAGTGAAATAGAAGAGTACTAAAACCAAGATGTTTTGTGTGTCTCTTAGCTGTGTGCTCATGAGGAAGCACCACAGGGAATTCATAAGACTCGAGTTAACTCAGAGGGGATAACTCAGTTCAGATTGCCTCTGGCAAAGCAGAAAGCTCAGAACAAAATCAATAATTGGAATAACCCATTCTGATGCTGTCCTGGTTTTCTTGAGCACAGCAGTATACATGTTTCATAAATCTAAATTTGGGAAGTGCTGGGTATTTAAAACAAACTGAGATGCTCTGTCTTTGGAATACCTACACAGTGTTTTATACTAGTGAAGGTTGGCTTCACTGTTCAGAAGGTGGCAGAGTAAAACTGACTGCTGCCATAGGAGATTGTTGAGGAATTTTAACATGCCCAAAATGGCTGAAAGGTAATTACCAACATGGTTCAGGTGTCAAGAGCTGGGACAGAAAGGTACTCTGTCTGACGGTTTTTGCTCTTCTTTCATAGCCCTTTGGCAGCAGAGTATAAAGGTGTGCCCCAGTTCAAATTAATTTCATGTTAAGAAATTTCATAATAGTGCCCAAATATCAATGTTGGGACCAAATGTTTCTGAAACACTCATTGACTTCATCTCCATCTAAAGGGATACATGTTCCTAATTTCAATTTAATGTATTTTTATATATTTGAGTGGTTGAGCACAAGAGCTGTAGAAATGCAATTTTGTTCCTTGCTAAATACAAACAAAACAACAGAAACAAACAAATGTACAAAAAAGCCCAAACAAAGCACAAAACAAACAAACAAAAAACCCCACCCACCCCACAAAACCCAAAGAAAACGCACAAAAAACAAGTCACTAAAACCAGCCCTTCATTTTCTGGAGAATTTGTGAATGTGCTATAATGTCCATTCTTAAATTGGAAATTTTAGGTTTTCAGCCTTGTTTCCTCTGTCTCTTTAAGTGACTGAAGATTGACACTGGCTATGACAAAGCTTCCACTTGAAAACTTTTTAAAATTTGATGTTCTGGCATTTTGCAAACCATAATCTCTCCTCAAAAGCACCACAAAATGAAATTGCCAATTTGCAGCTACATTTTCATATATCTACGTACCAAAGAATTAAGTCCTTTCCTCTCACACTTTGCTTTCATCCTAACTTTCAGTCTTTTCATGAACTTTGAGGAGAAAAAGAAAAAGTGACATGTTTCTCTTTTTTTTTTTCATTGACAAATAGTTTTTCTTCTCAGTTGAACAATGCTGTTCTCTTGATGGGGTTTTTTTGTTTGTTATTTTTTTTTGTTTTGGTTGGTTGGTTTTTTGGGGGTTTTGTTTTTTTTTTTTATGATCTGATCTTAGTGACTCTACTGCAGAGTATTAGTTTTGTTGCCCAGTTGTGCTCAATAAAAAAATAAAAGCTTTGAAGATACAAGGCAGTATCGGTTCTGCATACAACTGACTTAATTCAACTGTATATCACATTGAAGTTGCACATGTAGAACAGCAGGATCACAGAAGGGTTGAGGTTGGATGAGACCTATAGAGGTCTTATTGTTCAACCCCCCTGCAGAAGCAGGACCACCTAGAACTGGTTGCCCAGGACCATATTGAAGCAGGTTTGAATAGGTTTGAGGATGGAGACTCCACAGTCTCTCAGGACAATCTGTACCAGCGCTCCGTCACCCTCACAGTGACAAAGTATTTCCTGATGTTCACAAGGAGCCTGCTGCGTTTCAGTTTGTGCTCACTGCCTATTGTTTTGCATGCACACACAGACATAATCTGTTGAAAGTTGTTACATGTATTGATTAAATTTGTGCTTTCTTCTAGGGAACACTTAGCCATTTGGTGCAGCTTCCTGCACACAGAAGTAATGGTTATGATTTGAGTTACTTTTTATGATGTTTATTGTTTGTTTTTCATCTCATAGGGTAAGTCTTACCCCTTTAAAGGTCCATTCCCTCCTATGTGGAATCCTTTGGCCTACCTTGACTACAACAACCTATGGAGGACCATGGATGAAATGGGAAAGGAGGTATGGCATGAGGAATTTCATCTGACCTTCTCAGATCAGCTTTGAGGAGTAGAGTGAAGATGGGACTAGGGTGCAGATAGGCAAAGCTGCTCTAGAAGCTGGTGCCGTCAAGAGCAGCATTGTGCCATGTATCTTGGTACACACCAATGGTCAGAGCACATGCATAAGTGGAATCCTGGCAGCTCTTCTAAAGGCCATGCTGCTGAGGCTGTCTGCAGTCATACCTTCATTTTTATGTATATATGAACATCAGCGTTTATGCATGTGATTTTTAGTGCTTTGCCAGGTGATTGGGTAAGGAATATCTTAAGAGTCTTGTAGACCTTAATCATGCCCTTCTCCACCCTCAAATTCAACTTGTACAATTTAGTTTGTTTAATGTGTTTTCCACTGACTGAGCTATAAGGCTTTGAGAAGTTGCTGTTACTTGCATAGATGAATGGGAGAGATATGGAATAAATCAGAGACATTGCTCAGCACTGTAATTTGCCTTTCTAGTCAAAGTTCTTAACTCTAAAATTATTTTCTATTCTTCAATCTAAAAAAAAAACCAAACCCATAGATTAATCTTAAATCAAGAAAAAAAAACCAACAGAAGATGCTTCTAGTTTTGTTGTTAAGTTCACTAAATTACCTGCCAGGCTGAATTACCATGTGAACATGAGAATGTTTGAGATGGTTTGGTTTTGCTACCACTTTCTTATGTCACTCATTCATTTGCTGATGAATCTTCTTTTATGTCTCTTAGATTCCCAGTGAAGCCCCATGGAAGGCTCCACATGCTGAAGAATGGGACAAAATGACTATGCAAGATTTCATAGATAAAACTTGCTGGACAAAGTAAGAAAGACTTTAATACACAATATTTACATACCTTAGAGCTCCAAATAGGCATTACTGCTTAGTAAGCAGATATAGCTAGCATTAGAATACAGCCTTTTTAAAGAAATAGGGTGAGAAAAATCTTGTACTAATGGACCACAACACCTGTCAGCACCCATAGAAGATTCTGTTATATTTCCGTAACATTTTAGAGTAAAGATAAAAGGAAAATGTATTTGGTGAGGGTTACTTTTGAAGAGATGGGTAGTAGCTTCATCTGTTATGTGCACTTTTCTCTCTCTTTACTGTGTGTTTAACCTTTAAGAGAAAAATGTTTTGGGTGCAGCAGGTTTTTGAATTAAATTTTTGATGGAACAACACACATTTATTCTGTGCTGGACCAGCTGAATTTACTGAAGAGCTATAAAAATAGCATTTGTCTTGAAATAGCACTAAATCACTTTAACACCATCATTCTATTGTTTAACTGCTGCACTGTATACCACCAAAGGAAACTGAAAATGCTTCCTGGTTTTATGTATGCATCAAAGCAATTTTTCTTTTCTTGACATTCAACAACAGCTTGATTGATATTTTTTTTTTAATTTATTTTTTTTTCCCACTGGGAAAAAAAATCTAAAACTATTCATTCTGCCTCGCTGTAAAGCAGATTGATTTCTACAGCAACCTCTTCAGAATTGCTAAGCACCTGACACAAGGCTGCTGTGAGCCTGCACGAGCTTGGTGCAGAAACCTGCCAGCACCCACTCAACCTGACATTGTTGTCAACAGGCAATTTTAGGACTTCAGGCCAGCCTCTAGAGAACAACATGATCATTGCTAATGGACAGTAGGCTCTTTGTCCAAAAACTTATAAACTTTTGTTTGTTTTGCTTTAACAAGAGTGACAGTTTCACAAATTATTTAGAAAGCGTTTCTCATTCGTCTTATCATCCATATTCAGTAAAACCAAATAGAAATGTATGCTGGTGCTTCTGCTGGCCATCTGAACCTCTGATTTGCTAAGGAACTAAAGTTAGTGAAGTGCCGTGCATCGCTGGTCATTCAATATCCAATAGCTCATGTGCCTATGGGTCATGTTTTTTCAAACACTGATGGAATAAGACTTGACATTTTACCTGGATATTGGCATAACTGTCAGCCTTCCTTAATTCCAAGATGCTTTTCAGATTTTATATGTGCATCTCAGCTTGATTTGCCCAGTTTGCTCAAGATGTAGGTAACATGCCATAGAAACTTCCCACTCTGCAAGGTAATGATCCAGAAAGGTAATCTTCTGCTGTTCCCTCACTTCTAACAGACTGTACAGATTTTGTTTTGGCTAGGGTTGCGTGACGGAAATACCAAGTAGTCTTGGTTAAAATCATACTGCCGTTTCTAGGTAAAACACCAGGAGAAACTGGGGAACTGAAACGCTGAAAAGCAACTGGAGAAGATGGCAGAAACTAGGAGAATTTAACCACCATCTAAGAGCTTCTGCTTAAGAAATATTAACAAATACATATACTATTCCTCTAACTATATTTCAGAATTGATAATATTTTAAAATCATGTGTTTATACAGAGAAAAATTGACAAATATTTTCTGTATTATTTTTGGATGTCAAGAATGAAGCCAGAATGAACCCATATTTCAGAAAATGGATCAACTTTTTGCTTCAGTGGGACTTGGCATTTTTAGAAAGGGTAGAAGACGTGGGGTTTTTTTCTATGTAGAGCTGCAGCTGTTTGTATATCAGTTTTCACTTTAAGTTTGAAGACTGAAAAAAGAAAGAAGCAACTACAAGTGGTTTTGGTACTGGCTTTGAAAGTTCTTGACTGCATGATGCCTCATGGAGCATAGAATCTCAGTTAAGATGACTGTTTCTTGGTCCTGTGCCTTTAAGCTCCCCCTCAGAATAAGGGCAGGGGAAGTATTTACTTCTAACAGGATGAATGTTTCCCAGAGCTTTAATTAACGCTATTTTAGTGCATCCCAAAACCTTCAACAGGTTTATACAGTAATTTTCAGTAGAGCTGTTAATCAAAGCATCCAGTGGAGGACATCAACAGTGATGGTGAACACAGATGTGGAAGTATGGCCTGTGTCTGAAAAAGGATCACTGCTTTATCAGACCACTGCTTAAAATACTAAGTTGAGCAACCAAAAGTATCCTCTCCCTTTTCTTGCCAGAATTCTGCATGAATGTGTATCTGCTGTCTATTTATGATGTCCTACTTATTTCTTTACTTGTTGTGTTCCAGCTGCAGCACCTTCCCAGAGCACAGCAGAGGAGCAGGCAGTGCTGTCTAATTCAGAGAATTCAGATATTTAGTTGAGACAAGATCCCTAATTCTTTTTTATGACAAGTGTTGAATAATCTCTATTCTGTGTGCTTGAGGAACAGGCATATTCAGCAGGTAGAAACAGAGCTGCAGGTCTTCTATGTAACCCAGGAACCATGGGAGGACATGGTGGTTTTGAAGTCCAGTAAAGACAGAAGGGCTTGCTTCCCTAAATCCTGAGTCTAGGATGATAAGCTGATTTTGCATTAATAGCATAAAGTGATATAAGCTTTCATGGGCTCTTTGTCTCCCTGAGCCCTAGTTTGGCTGGAATACAGCAGTGCTTGATTAATGTGGGGTTTTTTTTCAGGGTTCCTTGAAAACTATTACATAAAAGGAACTGGTGGTTTCCTACTTCAACTGAAATTAAAGGATTCCTTTGCCTAACAGTGAAAGAAGAGGTTACCAATGACAGTCTCTCCCCTGCTAAAGAACTATCTTGTCGCCCTTCTTCGATTTTTGAATTAATTCACTTTGTTGCAGTGCTGCCAAGAGTTTTGCAACTCTCTTTGTGAACGTGGATGTCACTTCTGAACCCCACGAGGTCTCTGCCCTTTGGTTTTTGTGGTATGTGAAGCAGTGTGGAGGGACGACAAGAATATTCTCAACAAATAACGGAGGACAGGTACTGTCAGACATCACCTTCTGCAGCACTTGACAGGCCCTATTTTAACTTCATTCTTGTGCTTCGGAGTGCCAATTGAGATGTCCATGACTTTGAGCCAGAAGCATGTTAATAACTAGTTCTGTTAATTTACATATTAATCTGGATTTTGCAAAACTAGTGTTGAAGGCTGTTCCTATGCTGAAGACATTGGTCCAGGGATTAGTAGTTTGTCTGTTCCTGACTCTTTTTGGACTCTGGTTAGAACACAGACTTTGCTTATCCATGCTGAAAAATAGGAAATTTTACTTATGCTTATTTCTGTCATGAAGCTCAAGCATTGCCACTTCAGAAGCACTTAATAGCGATGGCAACGCTAGCTGCATGAGTGTGTAGAGCACTCCAAATTAATACTAAAAATGCAACATAAAGTTGAGTTCTTAAAGATGCAAGCTTCCAAGGATTAAAACTGTTAAGATTTTAAAATCAGCCTGAAGAAAATTCTTAAATACAATATTGCTATGAAATGTTTGAAACCTGGTACATTAATGCTGCTTCTGCATTTCAAGAAAACAAAGCATCTGATAATGATCTTCCACTTGAGAAATTAAATTTTATTAATTGTATTAGAAATAGTAATATTTTTAGAAATGCAAATTATTTAATCAGAAATAACTAAAAAACCACACATAACTTAAAGATTGTTAAGATGTAGAAATATACATGGATAAGCAATAATTATAGATAATTTAACTGTAAATACATTGAATAAAATATTATTTGAGTTCTGTATCATATTAGAGGTGATTTGAGTTTAAATTACATTAGATTATATACTACAGGAGACTGTTTTGATGCGAGTTATGTCACTTATACTTTGTTATTTATTATGAGGATCAGGGTTTCTGCTTCTGATGCACAAATCTCTACAGGGATAAGAGTGAAGTCAAAGAAAGGTTTAAAAGTTTAAGCATTTTTCTGAAGTTTTGCTGATTCCCACAGGTCTGTGGAATCCATTTTGAGACCACGAGAGAAGGGATTTTCTGTTGAAGTTACTGATACTTCTAGTTTTGGCTGGTGTTCAAATATGGGAAGTATTTGAAGAGTTTACTGAAAGAGAATTTAATGTGGTTTGTTTCCCAGATGACACTACCAAACATTGCAAACATGTTTTGATAACAGAAGAATGGGTTTTGTTTTGAATGCCAAGTAAAAATGTTTGTCATGATGAACAGTTCATAAGTGCTGCTCTGCTGAGTCAGCTTTGCTGAGCTGCTGGGGTTTTATTGTGTTTCAGGAGAGGAAGTTTGTTGGGGGCTCTGGCCAGATCAGTGAGAAAATAATGGAGCGCCTGGGAGGCCGGGTGAAGCTGAGGAAGCCAGTTGTCCGTGTTGACCAGTCGAGTGAAAGTGTCATAGTGGAAACTTTAGATCATGAATCGTACGAGGTAATTAAACCTGTGAAATTTAAGCCATTGTTCGTGCTGTGATGGATAGAAAACCTTTAGCTTTTCCTTTTTGACTTCTCAAAAATCCTGTACAAAATTGTAGCAGAGATTTAAGTGTCTTTGACAGAAAGTCACACTTTCTGATTGTCCTGAAGTAATACCAGTGCTACAGCTTTAAAGTCATACTTCAAAGACAAAGTGTATATTCAAACTCTTCCTTAGCTAGCATCTCTTCTTTGTGTTCTGTTAGCTTACAATATCCCTTAATTCAGAAGGGGAACAGAAAAATGTCATTTAGTAATAAACTTTCTGTGAAAAACATTGCAAGCTTTGTTTCCAAGTTGTAGCAGAGAAGTCCAGATGGAAGGGAGACCAATGGACTCTTATAACACAGCACTTTTTTTTGTTTTTTAAGCGCTGGGGAAAGAGCAGCTGCCCATCATTCAAGCAGATGGCTGTTTTATATAATGCTTGTTTGTTGTTTAACAAGAAGGATTTTATGAGTGTTCAGTTTTGCAATTGTTATGCTACATGCCAAAATAGCTTTGGAAGATACACCCTGCAGCCTCCCCAGATGTCTGCCGAGATCATTAGAGCAATATACTCAGGATGAAATAGTGGAGAGTGTATTTGTCTTATGTATAATTTCTTTTTCAGGGCAAGTATGTGATCAGTGCCATTCCCCCAGCTCTTGGCTTGAAGATTCATTTCAACCCACCTTTGCCCCCAATGAGAAACCAGCTCATCAACCGAATCCCCATGGGCTCAGTCATCAAGTGCATTGTGTACTATAAGGAAACTTTCTGGAGGAAGAAGGGTATTACATTTTAATTGAAAGGAATGGTAGTGACAGAGAGAGGGAAGAGGGGTACATGGTAATGTAGTAGACTTTTTCTTTAGATGACTCTGGACCTTAGAAGGAGACTTCATATACTTCTATGCCATCCTTGCCTTCCTCTGAGCAACTTCAGAGATAGTTGGGAAGAGACGGTGGATGTGGGAAATAAAAGAAGGAGATAGGCATGGAGAACTCATGCCTTATGCTTATTGCCTTGGTTGTTCTTTGTTGTCCTCTTCTTTTCCTTCAGTGGCACCTGGGTATGAGTTGAGTCTTTCCCATTTTTACAGTAATGTAAGGGTACAACTGACATGTGATGGAAAGAGGATTTATCTCATCAGTGATCAGCCTGCAACAATTCTGTCTTCTGGATGCATTGGGCAAAATTATTTGAAGGTGTCTTCACACAGACATCCCCGACTGGGATAGTCATCCTCTATCCCTTTACATGCCAAGTGCTTCCATTATGATTCCTCAGCTCTCTCTTAGAACTTAGCAAATTTAAGACAAAGTGCAACGTAATAGCACTCGTTTCTCATCACTGGTTACAATGTTTTTCTACAAATTACATGACCCTTTCTTCTTTGTGGATGATTTTAAGACTTATGGATCCTGGCAGATTCCAGCTATTACATTTGTGATGGATTGGCAAGAGTTGACTCCCATTTTCTCACAGAACCCATAGTTTTCATACTGTGCTTTGCTAACATCATTATTCTTCTTTTAAGAACAATATATTTTCTTACAACCCTTCTTTTTAAGAGCAATTGTGTTTTCAAAACAGTGTATGAATATCTGCTGTGTTTGACATAAATGTCATATAGGGAAACAACTGTGGTAGAGGCACTTGAACATGTTAGTATCTTAAGATCAATCTGTTCCTGTGAAGTTAATTACCTTGCTAACCAAGCTAAAGAATATTTTATTTTTCTATCATGAATTTCACAATAGGACATTCCTTTATTGACTTTCTATTTTAAAGATGCTTGAAAAGGATTTTTAATTGCCAGCACATCTCAGATCTGGAGAGGATCTAGCACTGCTCTGATTCAATACAATTGCACTGCCTTGCAGATCAGCAAGGGGCTGTATGCTAATCTTTGTTGCTTGACAGGAGTCCCTGTACTTGTTTTTGGTTTGTATTTGTTTTTTGGTTGTTTTGTTGTTGTTTGGTTTTTTTATTGGTTTGTTTGTTTGGTTGGGGTTTTTTTTGTTGTTGTTCCTTTTTTTCCATATCTCCTGCTATTAGAATCATAGGATCAGAGAATGATAGAGATTAGGGACCTCTTTATGCCATCTAGTCTCATGCCTTGCTCAAAGCAGGGTGAATTGAGATCGGGTGGTTTAGGGCTTTTTCCAGTCAAGTTCTGAGTATTTCACAATTTCCTGGAAAGCTTAATCTTTTTGTTTGGTTGCATGGATCCCAACTTCTTTTCCACCTTGTGTTTAACAGGGTATTGTGGTACCATGATCATTGAAGATGAGGATGCTGCAATTGGTTTAACACTTGATGATACTAAGCCTGATGGCAGCTTTCCTGCCATAATAGGGTAAGAGAAAAAGTGTCTAGTTAATGCCTTTTTATTTTGTCTTAAAGGTAACAACTGAAACAAAATCTGATACTTCTGAAGGGAAATGTTTAAAAATAGTTTATCAAAGTTGATTTTTATCAGAATGTGGTGAATATACTCTGTGGGGTTTTTTTTCTTTTTAAAAAAATTCTCACTATGATTTAATTGCCTTTTT
>JANIJG010019152.1:0-56378 GCA_024611175.1 Megaceryle torquata
GGCCAGCGACCCACGGCCCGACTTAAAGTCAGAGGGCCCCCCCTGCCCCCGGCGCCCCCGGCGAGGCCCCGGCCCCCCCTCCCCCCCCCTCTCCCCCCCCCCCCCCCCAGTGCCACTGCTGGCACCAGGGCCCATCCCAGCACCCTGCACGATCCTGCTGCTCCCCAGACAGTGGGGACTGGCACAGAGGGCAATGCTGACAGCAACTGGGAGACACTGAACGGGAGCAAGGTGTAGGATAAGTCAAGGCAGGTTTATTACTTTTTGGTCCATAGGGAAGAATCCGATTTGTTGACGCCCAGCACAGCAGCCTGGTGTTCTGCAAGAGGTCTGAATGGAAGAAAACCATGCTTTGGAGTAGCCTGCAACATTCATCCCTGGAGAGTGTATTGCACTCAGTAATGGAAAGGTCGTTGGAACTGACACGCTTGACACAAACCAACAGAAACATACAGCTAAGTCTGAAATATAAAGCAGGTTTCCAAAACAAATGAAATATAATAGCAGTCACTTAGGAAACCAGCAAGGCAACACTCCATCCTCCACCAGCCTGTTCCTGCCTCACCTACATGCCAAATACAAAAATCTTTTGTTCCATCAAGTGCTGCTGAAGGTGCCCAACCTCATTCCTTAAGCTCAGGATCCACAAGCTGCTCCAGAAGAGCCAGCGTAACAACGGTGCGTCCTCCTCTGCTCCCCCTCACCCAACAAACACCCCTGCGGCCAGCGCTGATGGACCCAGCTCACCTGGGAACAGGCAAAGCCCCGCACACCTGGGATAGACAAAGCAATGGCAACCACCAAGAGAGCATCCCCAGGGTAAATACATGCTACTACCCCCAGAGCTGTTTAGGGGCTTCTACTTGGATCAGACTGGACTCTGGGTTCATGGAATCAGAGTGGAATTTACTCTGATGATAAAAAACAGCTCTTATGAACTTCTGGAGACAAGGAAGTGAGAGCTATGCCCTTGCCAATGCACCCACAGCTCAGAGCCACCCCACTGAAGCAGAGCTCAAAGTGTTCTAGCAATACCTTTAGTCATGTCATTAATTAAAGATTCCCCCTTTTCCTTCTCATCAGGAAGTCACTAGCACATTATGAGCAGCACAGGCTTTAACCTTCCGAGTTCATTGGGAATTATACAGATGACCTCATCAGTGTCAGGTCAGGACTGCATGCTCCTCTCCATCCCAGCTCACACATTATCTAGGTCACCTCTCCTCAAGACATAAGACATGTGAATCGTGGCCCAGTGTTACTCTGAACTCATTTATACACTTTATCAGACTTCAGACACTTCTACTGTTAAAACTGAAAATACCCTTTTTTTTTAATGGCAAAGCAATGCTTCATTTGTACAAGAGTTGGTATAAACAACCTGGTTAAACACAACCTGGACAACTGTCTTGTAGAACACAAAGTGAAGCTGCACAACATCATTCAATGCTAGACCATGAGTAAACAACACAGCCCTCAGACATCGAGATGTTTGTGAAGTTGTGTTTGGAGGAGAGCTCAATTTTCCCCCACGGTGATCCATTTTAAACCAGGACAAACAATAAACATGTTAAATCTCAGAAACAGCAACGTAGCTGTAGCATCACTTCCCTGCTGAGCTACAACACATCCAGAGCAGAGTTCAAAGCAGGCCCCTCGTTTCTCATTTAGCTTTGTCACGGGAAACAGCTCTTGCAGGAGCCTCGCAAAGACAACAGCTGCACAGCGCTCACCACTTGCCACTGCAGAAGCTGCAGGGCAATATTATTAAGACAAAAACAGCAGAAAAGAAACACAGAGATCATTATTCACCCATAAAATATAACCTTATGGCCTCACTATAAGAGTTAAGTATTTTTAATGAGACATTTTATACTTGAAGACGATTAAGATACACTCTGATGAACATGGAGGGAAACAAGAGCAAAATCACAAGTTTAAGCTCTCCAGCTTTCACTTTTTTTAGCCCTTATCACACCTTCACACTGTCTTCTCCTCCAGCATGATTTTTCAGATGCTGTTCAAGATAGGGGTTATTCAATTACTTGAAGTCAAAAGCTTCATAAAGGCACACCGAGAACATTCTCCTCCACTGCCTGAAGCAGCTTCTTGATTCAGGTTCCCCACAACACCAACATTACTTCATCGAACATACTCGGTTCCAGACCCCACGCATTTACTAACTGTTGCTGGTATAGCTATAGCAGAAAAGCTTCTTGTCCAACTTACACAGGAAAGTATATTTTTGACTTTATGCAACCCACCAAGTAAAATAATGTGTATTAATTAAAAACATTCCTACCTCTATCCTGCAAACAAGCACGGCCCATTGTAGCATTCAAACTTTCCTACCTGCAGAACTGGTGTCTTCTCTGCTCTCCTTCCCACAGCAGAAACCAGGAAAAAAAAAACAAACCAAACCTCTCATCTTCTTGCATTGACCTTGGCTCAGAAAGACCCATATAAGAATTCCAATATTAGCAAGACTTTTCAAATCCTGCTACCACGGGTCTTCAATCACAAACCCTAAAACTACTGAGCCCTAAAACTGACCAGAGCACAGAACAACAGGAGGCCCACCCCTCTGCCTACCTTTAAATAGTCCCTGAGGGTCTGCGTGCACTCTGGGCTGGGTGTGACTCACCTGCCAGCACCTGAAAACAATGTGGTTCTGGGGCTAGCTGAAAAAGCCGGCAAGCCCATCATCAGCTGTGCAGAAGCAAAGCTGCAGCTGAGCCCTGACAAGCTGCCAGACCTGACTTTAGGGCATTTTACTTTTAAAAATTACATTTACTTGTAACTGGGAAATAAAGCATCATTCAGAAACATGCTCTCATCTGCAACCTGGAGATCAGCAGCCCTGCTTTGTTTCTTTTACCCAGACTTATCTATTTGCTTGTTTGGGTGGTTTTGGAGGTTGGTTGGTTGTTTTCTTGGGGCTTTTCTGTTTGTTTCTTCAACGATTTAACGGATGAATTAGAGGCCAGTGTGCAGGGCCATTTCCACGAGATGACAAATTCTTGCTTCACCACAAGCAAAAAGCTGTCCACGGCATGCAGCAGCTTTTTGTTAGTTGTCCCTGGGCTGGCAGGTAAGCGTCGAGATTCTTGTTCATGAGCTGCCACAACATTTTCCTTTAATCACCACACTACACCCGTGGGTTATGGGGGCTCATAGGTTTGTAAGTAACAACACCCAGCCCCTTGGTGTCACTTATTGTTACCTAAGACACTAGCTAATTATAATTAGCAGTTATCAAATGGTCAAAGGTGGTATCCGCTATTAAAGGATTATGCTGTTCCAATACCCACTGAATCACTGAAGAGACGCTGTTCATCATGTATCTATAGATACATTCGCAACATTTTTGCATCAAAGGAACTGTGATCACATCCTTTTATTAGTTAATCTTGCAGCCTGATGACGTGCAGCTTCCCCCAGAGCGAGGACCACGCTTTGCTCTGGCCGCTCCCCCAGGCCCCCCGCGCAGGGTCCGCGATGCCTCCCGGTGGTCGCGGTCTCTCCGTTCACAATCGCCACATCTACAGTGGGGACTTCTAAACTATCACACTTGGTAAGCCGTGGTCAGGCCTTTCAGTTCCACCCCGAAGGACACCGGTGTACCCCGAGGCACGCAGGAAGCAGCCGAAGTACCTGGCTGATTTTGGCAGAAGGTGAGGGCAGGGATCTAATTGGGCCAAGAACTCGAGGGGAAGGCTTATCTCGGAAAACTCACAGGTTTGAGCTCACATCACGCCCAGTATGATCAGTTCCCATCATGACACCTGAAACTCCCCAAAGCACCTTGGCCCCAGAGAGCCCAGGGTATCAGGAGATGTGTGTGCTGGGAGAGAGCAGAGCTTTAACAACAAGTGCACTCTGACCAAAATATAAACCTTTCCCAACCAAGCAAACAAGACGTTAGAGCTGCTGCTTCAAATTTAAATTAAATTAAAACAATTCTGTCATCCTCATGTCTTTAATAACACAAGTAACCAGAAAACTTGCTGCCTTATCCTACGCATGTAAACTCATCACATATGTGTCCATTGAGAAACAATGACATGCCAGATTACGTATCCTCACAACATGCCTACAGAATGCAAGACAGAGACCTTCCAAACCAGACTTCAGTACTGCTTCTGAAATTAAAACTGTTGGAGACCACTCTGGCCAATGGCTGAGGTGAGCACTGAAAACACACAGGCTGCACCTGCACTACGACTTGAACAGGAGCATCTGTATTTCCATTCAGCTCCTGCTTGAGTAGATCTGCAGGTGACCTCCTCTGCTGGCGAGGTGGTCTGCAAGGAGATTAAAGATCTCACCCAAGGCACAGCAACTACTGACTGTGCGTGTCGCTGGAGATCAAACGTCAAACTGCCCTGCTTGAGGACACGCTCCCGTGACGAGGATAGCAGATTTTCCCCATGCACACAGGCTTTTAAAAAGCTTTTCCTCTAAACTCAAGTGACAGATGATCCCTCTTTTCACGCCCACCTCTAACAGCTACCCAGGCGGAAGAGAAAGATGTTACAGCTCTCCATGAGGCAAGAAGGGACAGGCTTTTCTCAAGCAAATGGGTTATTATCTGTGTGCCCCTATTAAACGCACAGAGCAGGAGCTTTTGATGTGGCTGCCAATGCCGTGGATGATTTACCGGACCCTGTGTCATCTGAGCTGGATGGAGTTCAAAAGCAACGGCCAGTGGGAGTCCCTGGATGCTCAGACCCCAGGCAGACACCAGGAACAGTCCATCCCAACCAGAAAAGATGGATTACCTCCTGACTGCATGGCTGAGATGCTCACCGGTCAGAAGGAAGAACAAAAGAAAGTTGGAATGCAGAGAGAATTTTCTGCACACCCACTCCAGCACAGTTCACTTAATTTCTTAAGCACTCGGCCTCAGAAGCCAAGTTTACAGCTCTGGAGAGTACCTTGGAAATACCACAGTAAAATGTAAAATACCAGTCTGTCTCTGAGAGTTAAGCACCGTCAGAACGAGCAGTTCTGCACAGAAGGTACAGATCTTTAAGATTTCATTCAGAGCGTACAAGGTTAGGTGAAGATGAGCGGATAAACTGGGAATATTTTACTGAAAGTGCCGCGTCTTTTTGTGCTCAGAGCTTAGCCCGAGGCTCTCGTTCCACCGGGCACAGAGGATGCAGGATCTACACAGCTTCTCCCCAGACACCCAGCCAACAGCAGGAGCTTCTCGCCAGACACAGCCACACCGACTGCCGAGGGTGCGAGCGGGGTTCTTCCTTCCCTTGCGGCTGTTCTTTCAGGCTTCAGAAAGTCCGGCAGATGCAACCACACCGAGTCTCACCTTCAGGGTTTTCCACACGTACATTATGTCAGAGGCCATACCTTTGTCAAGGGAAAAGCCCAGGGCTCTGGGAGCTTAGTGATTCCTCAATCCAGCACCAGGCATGTGTCGTCCAGTCAGTTTTGAAGATACCTGCTCCTTCTGCCTGACCATTAAGGAAAAATGGGACAATGGGCAGCCCGTGCCCTGCGAAGTGAGTCCTTCACACGGAATCCTAGAATTGTCAGGGTTGGAAGCGACCTTAAAGCTCATCCAGTTCCATCCCCCCTGCCATGGGCAGGGACACCTCCCACTAGAGCAGGCTGCTCAAAGCCCCATCCAACCTGGACTTAAAAACCTCCAAGGATGGGGCTTCCACCACCTCTCTGGGCAACCTGTGCCAGTGTCTCCCCACCCTCACGGGGAAGAACTTCTTCCTGATGTCTGACCCGAATTGACCTCTCTCTGGTTTTAATCCATTCCCTCCAGTCCTGTCACTGCCCCACAGCCTAAAAAGCTTTCTTGGAGGCCCCCTTAAGATACTGGAAGGCCACAAGAAGGCCTCCCCAGGGCCTTCTCTTTCCCAGACTGAACAACCCCAACTCTCTCAGCCTGTCCTCACAGGAGAGGTGCTCCAGCCTGCTGATCACCCTGGTGGCCCTTCTCTGGACATGCTCCAGCACATCCCTGTCCTTCTTGTAACAGAACTGGATGCAGCACTCCAGGTGAATCATAGAACTTTGTCCGGCTTTTGGATTTTTAAGGCAAGTTCTTGGTCTTGCTGGTGGCCAAGTAAAAATAAATCTTAACCCTAGAAATGAAAGTTTTAGTAAAGTCTTACTTGGGCAGGTAGTTTCCAGTTCATAGTGGTGTCTTTGGTGAAAGTCCCTGTATGAGTAAGGTGTGCAGGATTAGGCCTATGTGACCCAGTTTTCTGTGTATTCAAATTTATTAGTCAGGCTCTTCATTGTACTTGGATCCCACAGTATTTTGTTTTTCTTTAAATAAAGCAAGCAGAGCCCAAATAGGTAGCCCTTGTTAACTTTTCAATTATGAAACAAGGGTATGCACTGTGAAATGCAGTAAATTTGGAGATAGCATGACGGAGTGGAGGGAAGGTCATAGCATCTTCAATCCCAACTCTTTATTTTATCCAAGCTCAGTGGTGAGTCATTACATGCCTTTGTTAACTGGATTTTTCAGTGGGTAAAATCATTGATAGAAGTTAATCTCGGAAGTGAAAACTAAGGCTAAGAAATTCAGTAAGGGAGGTGGAGAGAAAGCAGAAAGGCGGCAAATGGAGCAGAGCAAGCATGGGCTCTCCAGAGTCGCTTTTCTGTCTGTGCAGTGTGGTTAAACACAGGCAGTGAACAGCATGAAGCCTGTGCCTCTGGGCTCTGCTCAAACTTTACTGACTGCCCCAAGAAATGATGTTAGATGAAAAAGTACAACATGGAACTTTTCCCAGGCCTCATCTGTTGGTTTTTTTCCTCTGTCCAAGTTGATGGGTATGTAATTTTACTTTTGTAATGTTTGACCTGTGTTTTTGCGCTATGCTGGTGTACATTAAGAGAAAACCCCAACTTTTCCAAATGCTGCGTCATGGTGCAGGTCCCAAGTAACTCCAGAACCCTCTCCACAAGGTCGGCAGCACCTCTCTGGCTGTCCACGTGTGTGTCACGGTCCGTGTCTGGTTCTTGGCCACCTATGCATGGCCATGGTCTCGTTGCTGAACTGATGGGCCTTTATGTTTTTCTAGCTTACAGTTTCTTTACGTGATGTTTTTTTGCGCTGCTGTCTGTTGCCTATTCAGTCTGCCTTGCTGTTTATCTGGGAAGCTCTGAAGCTTTGCTCAGTACATGATTTTCTCAGTGACAGTATCTGTAAATGGGTTTATCCGGGTGATATTTTCTCCTCTGATCACAAGTAATTTGGCCATTGCTGCTTGTTGTTTGTTAAAAGTCCAAAGGAGTTTTGGATCACAGATACCAAAATTTATCTGTCATACATCATTTCTACCCAAAACATTCACTGTCTGCAAAAGCATTTAATAATAATTCTGAAGTATAAAAAGCCATATTTTTCCAGAGAAACCATACAGTTCTAGCCTTACAATGCTCTGCAAAATTACAAATATATATGTTATTTTTTGAATGAGGCAGAAACGGCTAAACATTCTTCTCTTTTTTTTTGCAATTCTTTTTAAAATTTGGTATCGCATTTCTCTTTGGCCATGAAGGACTTGATTCTAGCTAGTAGCAGTCAACCTGCCTGCTGTCAGCTCACCGAAGAAGAGCCAGTGTATGTATGTTTAATATTTAGAATATTTTTTGTATGAGTTTTTCGCAGGATTCCTTGCTCATAACACAAACAGCTGGAGGCAGGTCTCCTCCAGCTGGGTTTCTTGGAGAGTGTGACCTAAGGCTGCTCTTTGGGAATGGCTCGCAAGCACCAGTGCCCGGGTCTCCTGTAAAATGAAGGGGCAGCTGACTCTGGGGCGAGTCCAGCTGCCATTGCCCTTACTTGGCAAGATAAGAGAAGCCCAGGATTCAAATCCCATCTTTTCCTGAAAAGTTAATTTTCCACTTCTCTTGAGAGTGCCCCATCTACCAATGACTGGCTTTGGGAGGAATGTGCTGCCTTTCCTTCCCTCCTCCCTCCCTGGATCCAAAAAGGACAAGTAGCACAGAACACTGCGGTGCTGGTCACCGAGCGCTGCCCAGGAGAGAGGTGCTGGCTGTGTGTGGCCCCACAGGCTGGCACTCCCTGCTCCTGCTTCAGGCTGTATTCTGAGCCCTTCACCCCTACCCAGGTAGTGCCATGTTCTTTTTGGTCTGAGATGCAGTAGCTTTTAAATTAAGCCCTTATACACCGTATAGGGCTTATATACACAGACTTCTCATCATCTGTGTGTGACAGTTTTGAGATGCTAGGCTTCCTGCTTCTTGATAGCTTTGTGAGCACATTTGCTATTTTTGGACTGCAAATCTTTCAGTAACTTCCAAGACCCTGGCACTAGATGGAGCTTTAATCTACTTGCACTTAGAAGTCTATTAAATTTAACCACAAGTTAAAAATAGGGAAGAATAAATGAAGACCTGTGTGCCTGCTGCTACATTTACAGTGCTCTTTTTCCCTTTTGTTAGCAGAGTGGTGTAAATTATAATTTAAAATTAATTTAAATGAAAATTAAAGTACTGCAGCAGAAATCTCCTTGATCTAGTAGGTGCTTTATAATCACTCTTCCTAGCACCCTTTAATGTACTCTCAGGCTCATGGGAGAAGTTGCTGTAAGTTAGATATGCTGAAAATGTGCTGCACAGTTAAGCTAATACCAGGGCTGTGCTAAATAAGAATAATGCCATTTTCTGAACAAAGTTCCTGTTTATGTTTCGGGATGGGGTGGGGGTAACCAAGCCTTCTGCTTGCTCTGCTCAACTCAAGAATTCATTTGCATTTTCACTTCATGTTACCAAAGCCAACAATTCCAAATCATCTGCTATCAGTCACTTCATTTTTATTCCGTGTGCTACCCTTGAAAATATCAAGCAAATAGAAACAAATAAAAAACACCTTTGAAATTGTAGTGTTTAATACTTTCCATTTAGCAAGCCCATGTCTCGCAGGCTGTACAGCACCTATCAGAAATTTAAGGCCATTTTGCCTTCCACGGAAATGACTGGTAGTGATTTAGTTTTGTTTTGAGTGCCTGTGTTCTTATCAGCAAGAGACTGGTTTAGTCAAAACGATTGCGCAGACACTGAAGTAGCAAATACCTCATCGGTTCCTATCCGCAGCCCCTCTGATATTTTATTACATGGTTTAAATAATAAACCAGGAGATACGTACTTGGGAAAAATCACAAGGTGTGCTGTGCTCAGGGCGCTGGAGGTGATAAAGGGAAAGATTGTGTATTGCATCTCACACCCTTTGCCTTCTCAAGGTCTAACTCTTCATCAGCAGGACTGAGGGACTCCGCGCGTACCACAGAATGACCAGTCTTCACAGAAAGCTACAGGAAGGCAGTATTGCCAGTATGAGCAAAAGCTCCTCTTTCTGGAAGATTTCTGCTAGGTACAAAACTGTTAAGGAACCGTATTACATACAGAAGAGGACATGCAGTGTTGTAGACAGCAGGATTTGCATGTGGCAATCTTATCACAGCGTTGGCTGCACTGGGTAGGGAAATGGCACAAGCAGCTTTCATCAAAAGACCCTGCTGAAGGAAGTAATTTCAGAAGGTGTTTCATAGTTGACCTGACAAACTTTTGATTGCTCCTTGTTACCAGATTAAGTGTATTCATGATTTCCGTATCAATCAGTTGAAGTTTGGTGCTTAAGTATCTCTTAATAATTTGTTCTTACTGGTTGTCACCAGTTGCATTCAGACTGTAAAATTTCACTGGTACTTGTTTCAAGGGAAGGAGTTTGCCACCCGTTGAAGACAGTAGTAGTAGGAATGAATACACTGATACCCAGTTCCTCAAATGGATCTGGAGAGCAATGAGAAGTTCTAATTCCCAGAGGCATCGCTGATACAGGGCATAAAACGATTAAATGTCATTATGTCTTTACGCTTTCATTTCATTTTGCAAAAGGAGCTTAGGAAGTTACCAAGGATCAAAGTGTGCTGGAGCATTGGTTGTATTCGGCAGGTCCTCTGCTGCTGTGTATGTGGACACCGTTTCACTCAACGGGTAGGTGCAGCTGGTAAGCTGTCCTTTGGCACCACAGTCTTTTCATAGAAAGCATATCTACAGAAATAAGTGTCATAAAATCTGCACAGTGCCTAAACTGACTTTTATTTCTTTTTTGGATGCGCTTTATCCTGTTGTTCCATGTACCAACTAATGTGGCTGGACGGCTCTTCCTTTTTTTTCTTGCAAGTGGAAAAGAGGTCTGTGCTACATTTTCACAAATGGGTGTAGGATTTACCCGCAAAGCTTCCTCTGACCTAAAGATTTGGAAGTTTCCCCTTTGTAGATGTGGAGGTTAGGCTATAGATTAGACCATAGAATCATGGAAGTGTCTGGGTTGGAAGGGAATATTCAAATAAATAACTGTAATCCCTGAAATCTGTGTAACATCTTTGCGAATAAACTAAGCAGGTTCAGAGAATGCAGCATGAAGGAATCTGTGGTGTTGAAGGACTGATTAGTATACACAGAAGATGACAGTGAGACCATATTTATATAGGTGTATGTTGTCCACTGCTTTGCTCTTCTACATTTAATTACCGCCTAAGGTGTGGTTATGCCCTTGTTTTAAGAAATTCTTGACAAGCGTGCACTTATCCGTGTGACTGAATTTTACTGTCCCTTTTAAATGTGGATACACAAAACTGCAAATACAGCTCCAGTGTGGCTTGTGCCAGTGCCACCAGTAAAGCTGAAATCACCTCCTCCTTGCTACATTGCACTTGCTCAAGCACAACCAGTTGCTGGAGAGCGGTGGGTCAAACTGAAACTTAGCACAGACGGGCCTGTTGTGCTTGGAGGAACTGGGCACTGCTGTTTCTTCTTTATCCATATGTATCCTTTTGTGCAAGAGACTAAATCTACAGCAATGGGTATTTGAAATGTAGAAGTTGACTGGGGCAGAAATCCATCCTTTTTTTCTGAAGCATGCTGAGGAAATATTCTTATGTAATTAATGAGATTCTCATTAGGGTTTTTCACCTTTGAGGACTGCTCTGCACAGTTGCACTACTGAATGTGCAATATCATAAATTCAGACTGGCCACGAAGGGAAATGAAAAGAATTGCCTACTGCCTGAGAATGATCCTTATTGCTTGCAGGGATCAGGCTCGTGAAATCAAGCAAGGAAGCAGCAAACTTGTTCTTACTGCTATGGATGTAAACCCAGAGTAATCCCACAACCTTGAGTGGAGTGAGTCTGGAGCAGTATGTGTTAGCATACTCTGGGAGGGAAGCTCTGCCTTCCTGGTAATTATTAATTAAATCAGATTCCTGTAGTGTTTTATTTACCTTCTGTAAGAGATGTTTATTGGGTTGGATACGTCAGATGCTTGAGGACAGCGCTGTGTACGAACACTGCTTCCAAAAAGTTGTGTGGAGTTCTTTCCCTTTGTGGTGTAGGCAAATTGGCAGGAAGACAGCACTGGGAATGAAAAGTGGAAAGGGAAAACACACGTGTTCTTTAGCCACCCAGGGCCTCAATCTGATTGTGTCTGAGTGGTGATACCACTCCTGATCTCTGCATGATTCCTGGCTCCACAGAATTAGGTCCACAGTAACTGTGGCAGCTCAAACCATAGAAAGCAGATTGTGATGTAATGCTGAGGTTGCTCCTCTTGACTGTTACTGAGATGGGGTTATTTCCTCCTAATTGGCCAAGAGAAGAAAGTGAAACAACTGTTCTTTGATTATGATGGTGCTTTGAGGTTTGTATTTTACCCTGACCTAATCTCAGTAATAGGAAAACACAGATGCTGGGAACTGGAATGATGACACCCATCACAAATTTGTTGTTAAAGCACTGAATATTTTTTTTGTTGCTTCATTGGAAGCCCCATCCTTCGAAGGTTTTAAGGCCAGGCTGGATGGGGCTCTGAGTAACCTGCTCTACTGGGAGGTGTCCCTGCCATTGGCAGGGGGTTGGAACTGGATGATCTTGAAGGTCCCCTCCAACCCTGACAATTCTATGGTTACAAAATCTGACCTTTAATTTCAATATTCTTATAGGCCTGTGTTCTCAGAGACATCTCTTTGGCCACTGGGTGTATACAAACAGGACAGGTGGGGCATGGGGGACTCCTCAGCAAGGCATGCCATTGTCTGCAGTATGCTGTTAGACATGACCTGCAAACAACGCACAAGAAATTGTCATTGTGTTTTCACCTTCTTTTTGATGGGTAAAGAAAGCTTTGTTTGTTTCTTTAAACAATTCTGTTATTTATCTTGGGAATGGCTGTGATGCTCAGTCTGACATTTGAGGAAAGGTTTTTGAAATCTCATGCACAAATTTTGCAGGTTTCTTCTATCATTTACCATTGCACTGAGCCTCAGTTACCGTATAGCCTTCTGGTGTAAGAGGCTTCACTTTATATCTTCAAAAACCCCACTTACTGATTTAAAAAGGACACATATTCAACCATTTTGGTTCATCTTTTTTTCTCTTCAGTGAGCAAATAACAGCATCAGTCAAACCCTTTGTCTCTGTGTCACGGTTTAGGGTCAGGGAAGCCCTTTAGACCTGTAACAGATGCTCTCTGTTAACCCCCCTCCCCTCCCCAGAGGGAAGAGTAAAGGAATAAGGGAGACTCGGTGGTTAGAAAAGGAAACTAGAACAGCTTTAATGAGAATAATAAAAATGGAATATATACAAACATATACAAAACCAGTATAGAACCCAACCCCCTGATGGCAATTACATCCCTGTCATCACTGACGCTGTGGAGCAGACACGGGGAAAGCCCCAGACTGGGCCCAGCAACAGACAGGATCTGGATTCTGGTACCAGATTCGGGAACACACAGACCAGGATCAAAGGCAGAACTGACCTTGGATGCCATAAGAAGACACTGGCAGAGGACCTGAACCGAGCTGAGCAGGGCACAGCAAAGCCAGGCGAGCCCCTCCTGATCCCTCAGCTTTATAGCAACTATGACATACATGGGCTGGAATCCCTGGCTGGCCAGTTTGGGGTCACCTGCCCTGTCCGCTTCTCCCGCAGGTGCCACCTTTGACTTTCTGCACCCCAGTGTGGTGCACAAGATCCAGTGGTGGTCATGGTCTGCACCCCGCGTCTCGGTACTGACTCTGACCCCGGGGCGCTCTCACTGCTGGGAGCAGCCGCTGCCTGTGCCAACAGCTGCTGCCTGCAGCCAGGGCACGGAGTGAGAAGAGCTGAGCTGAAAAGTAAAATCATTGAACAGAATTAGTTCTGTTCTCACTCAAACCAGGACATTCTGTCACAGCTGAATATTAAGAGGTGAGCAGGAAGTAATTTGTCATATTGTTCCTCTTTGGCACCAGAGACAAAACCACTTCTTGAGTATGAGAGGCTTAGGCATGGAATAGACACTAGGCTGCTCTGAGTTAAGACTGATGTGCTTCCCAGTGCATTCAGATCTTTTCCTGGGTCTCTGGAGACTGTAACTTCAGAAATGCAGACATTTGTGAATTTAGGCAGCTGGTAAGCGGGAATGTTAGAGCTCTGGGTCCCCGAAGTGCCCGGACACTTTTGAAGGCTGTGTGAGAAAGGACATTTGCCAGAGGAGGAATGGACTCAGAAGTGAGCCTGGTCCTTCAGTCTCTTGACTGCTCTTCCCCCTGTGGCAGCCAATCTGTCTCTGTGTCTTCCCAGGTCACATACCACTTGTGCTTGAGTTGGTTTTCAGAATAGCTGGCATGAGACATCTGCCAGGAATACGGGAAACCCTGTGTTGTGAATCTCTCCCAGCCTGACCTTTTGTACTGAGCCAGTTACCAACAGCTGGGAAAGGTCGTCTCATCAAAGCCTCCTCTCCTTAGTAGAAGAACACGGCTAGTTTAACAGTTTACTGGCCAAACTAGGTGTGTTTGTCTGGCACACTGAACTGAAGGACTGTAATCGTCATCTCATCCCACATCACATGCTTGTTGTGCAGGGTCCCCTTTGGGTTTTCTTGGGCTGGGCTGTTTGGGGTATGGGAGCTGGTGAGCTCAGCCTCTGCAGGGCCAGGCTTTTCTGGTGCCTCTTGCTGCTATGTGACATGTCTGCTTTTGGCTTTTCCCATGTGAATATAATCTCAGAGTCAGGGCAGAGGACAGCAGCGGCCCTTTTATTCTTCAGAGGACATTTGTAAAGATAAAGGGCTAAATACCTGTTTATACCTGTTTACTCAGTTGTTCGTTGGGGTGGGTTGTTTGTTTGTTTGGTTTTGTTTTTTGTGTGTGTGTGTTTGGTTGGTTGGTTTTTTTGGTGGCATTAAAACAAATCCATTTAGATAATTACATTTTCCCCATATTTCCTGCCATTTTTTCACAGACCACACGGCAATATTAACTACTTGCTATTGCAATACATTCCAAATGCAATGGAGCATCCAAGTCTTATATAGGAAAGCTGATGTTGAGTAGCTGTTGTGTTTCCACCTAGAAGAGCTCCATGTTGCTGTAATTACTGTGTCTTGAGTGTAGAACTTTAGCTCTTGGTTCTTGTTGCAAGTAAAAAATAGTGATGCATAGAGTTATTTTGCTCTACTACCAAAGTGTAACTGTTTCAGATGGAATAGCAGGCTGCGTTGGGCAAGTGCATGTCAGGATGCAAAGGTGCTGTAACCCCAGCACCTAGCACTGTACAGGCCCTTGGTACAGAGAAGATCCTTGGTCCTGCAGCACAGTGAGGAATTCCTTCCCACTTTCAGCTCTGAAAATGGCAGCTAGAACACTTGCTCTAGCGGCTGATCTAGCAAAGGGAGCAGTAGTTTTGTGTGTTTCTTAGAGGCTAATGCAGTGCTACTGCTAAATCTTTACAGCTCTGTCATGTTAGTGCCAAAAAAAGAGTATTTGATTTTCTTAAAAAAACTCCAAACAATCTGACCACAGACCTTGCTTTTTGTGGTCAGCCCCTCACAAATGCCCTGGACTCTGTTCATTTCTTTCTACTGAAGAATTTCAGTGTAAGGGCCTTGTAAAGTTTGCTCTAAAATGGATTCAGTCCAAACCTTTTGTTTGTTAGTAAAGAACAAGTTATAGACAGCAGATCTTTCTTTCTTGTTTAATATGTATAAGCTCCTTTTACAAGCTCTAGCCTAAGAACATTCAGTTAATTACTCAAGGCATCTTGTTATTTGGAGCCACTGCTTGCAGGGGAAGGGAAACTGCTTTTGAGAAAGCGCAGGCAATTCTTCATGACTGTTTTGTTCCCTGCTGTATGGCCCAGCTGAGCACTGTGTGTTCCTGGCTTGCTGAGGGGAGACCCTCACTGTGTCTCATTCTCTTGGTGCTCCAGCACAGGCAGAGAATAACTGACATTAGGTGAACCACACCTGGGAATGAAATGGAGCAGCATGAGAGGGGAGTTTGTGTGGCTGCCAGGGCAAAGGGAGTTGAGCTGACTTCTCTGCCTTCCTGTCTGGTTGGTCCTCTCCATGCTGGAGCAGAGCTGGGCAGGAATGCGGTGGTGGTGCTGGCTGTCGCAGGACACTATATGCTTGTTTTTCCCAAGGCAGGTTACTGATATTTTGAGGTAAGTGCTATAAGCTGGTGATGATTCAGGTCTGTTTTCCAGTGTAGCTGCCAGGTGTTGGGCAGCCTTTCTGCTTCCAGCAGAGCCTGGCTGTTCTGAAAGGGCTGGCATATAATGTTCTTGTCCCCCTTCTCCCAACCCAGGGGAACAGCAGTCACATTGTGCACCTTTAGGGAACAGCCCTTGGCGTTGGGGATCCCTGTGCCCTTACTTGGGGTGCCCAAGAAGGGGCATGCTGGGGAAGCCAGAGCCTGATCAGCAGGGAGAGAGGACCAAACATAGGGCTGTCCTGGGCAGGTGACAAGGACTTTTGCCCTTCTGTTAGTCCTGTTCCTGCTCTCCTGCTACAGACTGGAACTTCCATGCTACAAGAGCAGTATAAGAGCTTCTCAGCCTCCCTCATCCCCTGGCACTGGGCATGGGGAGCAGGGCAGAGCATTTCTTCTTGCCTACAGCCCATGGATGCCAGCCTCCTGCTGCTGTCTGCTCCACTGCTGCCCCAGGGTGTTGGCACCCAGGCACCACCATGTCCCGCAGACCCACCGGTGACCAGCCGGCAAGGCTCACGTGCTCTGGGCACGCAAGGCGGGAACTGCCTTTCCTCATGTGCTGCATTAGTATAGAAAGCAGAGGCTTAATGTTAATCCCCCAGAGAGCTGCCGCAGGAACTGCCCACTGGGGCCATGGCACAGTGGTTAGAGCCGGGTGGTTAGTGAGGGTGTGCCCGCTGCTCGGGCGCTGAGCGAGCACGTGTTCGCTTGGTAAGCGAGCGGAGCTGGGCCTGGCCATTGGCCTTGGCTTTGGGCAGAGGCAGAAGCCAGGGTACTGGCTCTCAGGATTGCTGGTTTCCATTCCTGGCCTGAGCAGAACACAGGTTGGTAAGGAGCCCAGTGTCCCTCCTCCCTCCTCTCAGAGCAAGAGGCTCGGTCGTGCTCCTGCCCCGTAAGCACACAGGGCAGAGCCACAGCATCGGGCGACAGCGAGGTGTTGCCGGTGGCCATGCCCTCGGAGTAGAGCAGTTCTTCTCATCGGAAGGAAGGGATGTCCAATGGCAGGGACAGTTCCTCTCTGTAAATAGCAAACCAAGTGACCTAATTCAGCACAGCGGCAGCTCTTCGGGGGCGTCCCTCAGCAGGCTCCATGGCAGGCTGGGCTGGAGCTGACTCATCACTCCCAGCATGGCAGAGATTGGAGCTTTCGGGCCCTAAGGATTTCACTGTTTCTTTATTAATTTTAAATTGATTAAAATGAATTTTTAAAATACCAGGAGAGGCTTGCCTAAAGAAATAGCCAGTCTGTGGGAGTTAGCTGTGAATTTAACAATCTCTGGCTCGTGCAGCAGTGAGCACCCATTGCAGCTTGGACACTCTCATGTCACCTGTTCCGTCCCGGTGGATTAGCAAAGATAGGATTAATCCATCATTACTGTAAAAAAAAAAAAAAAAAAAAAAGAGTGAGAATTATAAACTGTCCTTGTTTATACCCAGTGCAAACCCACTGGTGTCCTCATCCATTGGCAGGATGGTATTACAGGCTTCTGCTCTCAGCTGCAAGGCTTTGTCCAGAAGTCAAGATCTCCCAGGGAAGTGCATCGCTGTGTGAGCGTCCCGTTCTCTGCCAGGATCACCCGGTGCCTGAGGAACCCCCTCATACCCCCCAGAGACTCCCTGGGGTAGCATGGAGTGTTTTGTACCAGAACAGGCTGTTGGGTCCTCTGCTCAGCCTCCATGTACGGCTGCCACAGTGAGCGTAGGCAGTCGCAGATGGGTGGAGGACCCTTTCTCCCACCATCAGAGGGCACTTATAAATGAGTTTTTCCCCTGAGCCATTCTTACTTACTGTCAATGTCCCCACTCCAGCAGGTGGAAGCTGTCCTACACTGTGAAGCAAGAGGGTTCTCATCCCTTGTGATTTTCATCTGTTCCAATGTAACTGCACACGTCAAGGCTATGGAGATACATAGAGCTTTTCCCTCTGCCTCTCCTCTTTCACAGTGTTGGGGAAGCGGGTGCAGTCTACCAGCCAGCCAGCAGCCCAGGGATGCCTGTGGACTCACCTGAGCCCACAGCAGTATGGACCCTTCCATGCCATGGTGGACTCCAGAGATGTAGCAACCCTCTTCTTGGAGGCTACAGCAACAGGGTCAGAGCCCTCTCTACATGGGGAGCTCTCCCTGGAGGTTCATCCTGGGAATGCCATCTCTCAGCATCCCACCTGCTGCTTTGGAGGGGGAAGGTGGGCAATGACACTCTCCTCTCTAGTGCTGCACTGCAAGGGAGCAGTGCAGGGTCTGTCCCTGACTTGTCAGGAGGCGTTGTTCTGCATTCCGATGGAGGCCAGGGATAGTTCAGACAGCATAAACAGTAGATTAATTGATACAGCTTTTTATCCTATAAATAAATAATAACAAATAACAATAATAAAAAAGGCAGGTGAAAAGCTCTGTGGTACTTCAGAGAACACAGAACAGGAAGCTGAGGCATGAAGGAGCAAAATATGGAATTCACCTGGAGATAGTGAAGCCGTAGGTTTTGTCAGCTCCTTTTATGTCTATCTAAAAAAAAGAGACTTGCTATTTCAGTGAAACTACAGAATAAAGATTAAAAAAACCCAGAAAACCTCTGCAAAAACAATTTGACACTTGCTATTGATTGAAGTAATGGAGCATGCAGAGCTCTAAGAAGTTGCATAAAAGCATCTTTGGTCTGCTTTAAAAGTCCCTCTAAAAGCTGGAGTGCTATTACTCATAGGCTGTTCACCTGTCTGTCTCTTCTCATCTCTAGGTGTCAAAAGCTGAATGGCTCTACATTCACATGCCAAAGAGGAACCTGTTTTTCCTGACTGCGCTCAGTTATCAGTCTTGCCTGCAATGCTGTAAAGTAGATATTGCTGTGGAAGAGCCTGGCTGATGAGACACATAGTTCCTATTCACCCTCTTGAGCATCAAGTGCTGTCAACTGGGATGACTGAAGAAGCTCATCTCCTTTCTTGTCCTCTAAGATCAGGTAGGATGGGTTCTTTCTTAGGTCTCGATGTCCCACAGTCAGCAGCAGAGCTTTGTCTTGGGTGGGTCGCCACTTCTGCAATATGCTCCCTTTGGCTTCACCGCCGAGTCCTGTGAAAGATGAGAAAAGACCACTTTATCTTGTATGGCACAGAGATTGATGTTTTACCTGAGAGTTGCTTATGATTTAATTTTTTTGTGACTGAGGTGCTTTCCAAATTAATAAATGATACTAACAAATTCCTTCCTGTGCTTGAACAGACTCACATCAGGAAATTAAGTAGGGTAAGAAGAAAACTGCGTTACAGAATGTTCTTGCTCCATTCACTTTGTCAATTGCAGTTTTAGTTTTAATTATTCATACCACACCGTAATGTACTAGTTAATTTACAGTAGCATATTTCTGTAAAGTAATGAAATTAATGACATGGGACGTATCACAGCACTGGCTGTTTACTCTTTGCTGAGTAATATATACATTAATTATGTGCATATTAGAATGGCTTTAAAATATATATAGACTCAGCTGGAGGGTTACGGTGGTTTAGACTGCTTGTTCTTCATGTAGTTAAAAATAGTGTCATCTAAGACCTGATCCTAAAGAAGTACATGAAGTCAGTGCGACTATTCGTGGAAGGAAGGTTCTGGCAATGTGAAATTCTTTCAGTCTTTGTAGGGCTGGGCCTTAGCCAGCAGACATGAAGAGCATGCTTTGGTGTTTTAAAGGGCAATATTCTTGCTTAAGGTTCCTGTTTCCTTCTAGTTAAAAGACCCCTAACAAGTCTGCCTTCTCTGTCCCATGCGACCTGCTGCACAATCTGTTTAAGCCCTGCTGCCGCTGCTGCTGAGCACTGATATCAAGTGGTTGGAGAAGCACTGGCCCCGTGAGCCTGAAACATGACTCTGACAAAACAAAATGCCATCAGATTCACGAGGCAAACAGACTTGAGAATAGAGAGAGTGTTTTTTCACGTTTTTTAAGTTTTATCACTCATCTGTGCTATTTGTAGTAGTAGAAGACATAACATTTGCAGAAAGAAATGTGACAGATTTTTCAGCTGGCAATACCAAGTTTCTCTGTACTGAAACCACATCTTGCCAGCATTTCCTGTGGTGAAGGTGTTGTGTAGTTACCTAATAAGACAATTGGCTGTCTTCATTATGCATTTCCATTTTTTCAATCTGGAGATAAGACATGCCCAGCTGTGCCAGGAATCAAACAACCCAACACGTCCGTTCTTGTTTGGTGAAAATGCTGCCCCGTGTTTCCAGAGCAAAACAATTATATTCTCTGTATCGTCACAGGTTCTGCTCTTTAGTGGTAATAGCTGTCAAGCATCAAAAAACCCACAACAAAACAAACAAAAGAAAACCAACTCAGGGTATTCTTCCTAACAAGTGCCCTGCCTTACTCCCTATTTTGCTTATTTTAGCTCCAGGCTGAGGATGTAGCTTCTTAAACAAGTCATTCGCCCCCTTCAGCTGTCCCAGCAGCTGGCCTCCTGGGTTTGGTTTTCCTCTTCACTCTCTTACAGTGGCTTGCTATGCCACATGCATGATCCAGGCCTTCCTGCAGCCCCTGCATGGCACACAAGGACTGGCTGGATGAATAGAACTCGAGGGGCTTTGCCTCTCAAAATTTACTATATGTGAATAGGTCACATCAAGTAATCGAACTGCGCTTTCTTTCTCCCTGAGACTTTTCTGGTGGAGCTGCCATCGCCTTGCTGGGAGTTCTGAAGTGGAGTGGACCATGGGTGCCTTGCTGGGTAAGCACTCCGCACTCCCCACAGCGGAGGCGGGTGGGAAGGCTGGGTGCAGGAGACAGAAGAGTCAGGAGCTCCTACTAGGACATGATGAGCATTTGGTACCGGGTTGGTAAAAGTGACCTGTGCCTAAAAAGCTGGTGACCCCAACTCTGCCTGTCATCCTAACCTCTGGGGTACAGTGATGGTGCTGCTGACTGGCAGCTCGGGGACTCTCTGAGCTTGTACTAGAGATGTAGGGAGTCAGCCAATGCTGACCATATCGATGGAATAGTCAGGACAATATCATCCTCTGTGTCCTCCTGTTAAGGAGAAAACTGCAACAGTTACTCGTGCAAAGCATTCAACAGGACCTCAGGCAGGGCTTTGTTAATCCATGTTGGGAGACACAGAGTGGTGGTGGGTTTCTCACATTTCTTTAAAGAATGTGTGTATTGCAAAAAGGCAGAAAATAATTGAAATAACTACTCTTTTCTTTTTATCTTTTTTTTCTTTTTATTTGCTTCTAATTTGCATATTAGAGATTTGTTAGAAGGAAACCCAGACAGTGAAGAAAGTAAGGAAATCTCACCAGGTGCAGGGACCAAATGCCTGCATGCACCTGAATTCAATTGATGCAAAGAAGCTGAATTTAAAATGCACCACAGAAAAATGAGGGCCAGCTGGAGGATTCCTGTAAGAGAAGGGAAGAGTCTGGAGAAGCAGCAGGCAGAAAGGCTGAGCTGTGTCATGTTCCTCCTGGCTGTGAGTAGTGTATCTGGAGGGAGGGGAACGGGGCTGTCCTGGTTTGGTCATTTGGCCTGGTGAACTCTTCCAGTTAACACTTTTTTCATCTAGGATTTAAAATGCTGGAGGGATTTTTTTTTTTTTTACAGAAATTTTAAAAAATGTATATCTGGGATGAGATTGAGTAGTCATTATAAGAAGCTTTAGAAACATTATGCTTCTGTCTCCAAGCACAAAGAGAAACAATAGAATATACAGGAAAAAAAAAAGAGCTGTCTGGGCTGCTCTGAGATACATGACTTACAGCTGTGTAAGTTGTGTCAGCATTTGATTTGAGAAAAGCTTCTGTCGGTGAGTGGCACTGTCACACACTCCAGGTTGCTGCCAGAGGGCTGCAGAGCACGAGGAGCCGGGCGCTCACCTGCCTGTGGCATCTCCCTGCTGCGCCAGGAGAGCGGGGCCAGGGCTACGGCCACTTCCCAGCAGCGGGGGGCAAAAGGTGGGCTTGGGGAAACCACTGTGAGGATCCTGGTAATTGGGGGGTGCAGGACCCAAGGCAGCTGGAGCACTTGCTGCTGAGAGGCTGCTGCTGGCGGGTACCCCTGTGGCACGGTGTCCCGTTCTACCTTGTCCCTGCCTTGTAGTCCTGTACCAGCAGCCAGAGGCTGGGGATGCCCTATCACAGCCTTGCAGGGAGTGAGGCCCGTGGTGCCGTCCCTGCCCCACGCAGCTCCTGTGTTCTGTCACCTCTCCTACAGAGGCTGTGATGTCAGGTGGCACTCACAGCTCCATAAAACACCTTGTGGGTTTGACTATTTCACAGACTTTTAAAGCTGCTGGGTTTCCAGTATTTCCTTTACAGGGCATTAACAAAAAGGTTCTTTAAGTCAAGTAAAAATGCATTTAATTCAGTATATATCTTGCAGTCTCAATCTCGTCATACCTCTAATTTTAACACCGGCTGAGTCACTTTCATCCCACTGCTTTAAAATCAGGCTATGGAGCATGGTCTTGTTCTGGTATGTTTGGGAATTAGAACAATTTTTCTCTCTCTTTCTCTCTCTTAGTCAGATCTGTCCTGCCAAGCTTCTATCACTCGGTGCTCTTAGATATAAAAATAACATATAGCCAGGGATGATTTGCAGTTAGTTATATTACTGTAAGCAAAATGGAAACGTGAGGGATGCCAGTTTACATTATGCAGACTGATCTATAAAAATAAATGAAAGTATAAGTCCCAGTGAAATATATAACCTTGTTTTGACATAATTCCTTGGGGGAGAATTTGCGTTGTTTGTGCAGTACGGTAGCTATGCGGTACTTTCTCTCTCTGTTTTGGTTCCTCTCCTACCCACCTGTCAAACCCTCCTGAGGTTGCAGCTGTTAATGTTTTTATGCTTAAAGTACTATATTGTTCTTTATTCTTGCTCTTTAAAGTACCCGATTTGTTTTTTGCAAACCTAAAAACTTCAGTTTGACACAGATTCTTGGCACGGAAGGTACAGGTGAAACAGTCGTGGTCTGGCAATGTTATAAACTCCTGGAAGTGGTTGTGATGTGAAGCCTTGACAGTAGGTAGAGCTATTCCAAATGCTCTATCTGCAAGTACATATCCCTGTATGTACAGGGAGAGGTAACAGAAGATATGAGGGGAACGGTATGTGTCTGATTGTAATGCGTCTAAAATATTGCACCCTTGGTTCTGCAGTTTAGGAAGAATATGGCAAAACTAGAAAAATACTGAGAATGGGACGAATCCAAGATTAAACAATCTTCATTTGTTTATATACAAAATCGGGTTGTGAATCTGGGCTCATCTAACTTTGCATTCGCAGGTTGGTTTCTTCACGTGAATTTGAATTGTAAAGCAGTGACTGATTTCTGATTTTTAATGTATTTCTTATTTTTTTCTTTCAAGTTCATTTGAACCTGCGTCTTGGCAGCAGCTTGGGTCTTGAGGCAGTGTGGGTTTTAACAGAAGCAAACACGGGCATATGATGCCAACCAGCGTGGAGTTGTTTCACCTCTTGGTGCATCGATGAGGTGCTGCCATTCCACCTCGGAACGGTGTTGTCCCCCTTCCCCGCTGGCGTTGTGCTGGCAGGGAGATGCGGATGGGTGCAGCAAGATGAGCCCCGGGGTGCAGCTGCGTGACTGTGATGTTCCTCACAGGCTGGCACCACGTCCACCCGCTAAATGTTAAGTGGGGATTTTGGCCCATAACATGAAATGAACCCAGATGAGGATTTGCTTTATTTCCAGTATCAAACAGGCATGAAAGATCTCTGTTCACTCTCCAGTACAAGTCAGTTTGCACAACCAAGAAGCCTCTGGCTCACTAGGCTGGTCTTGGCGAGACTTGGGGATAGTTCTTGCTTACAGGCTAGCAATTGTTAGCCACGTTAGTGAAACAATGGAATAAGATAACTTGCTTTTAGTTGGCCCTATCTGTTTATTTTCTACCTCAGAGTAGTTCCAATTTACTGGTCTGCTGGTTGGAAGTAAAGTGTCTTACAATGGCAGAGAAAACCAACACGTTATTCGGTAGGGGGGGTTGGTTTGTTTTGTACCCAAGTTGCTCTTTGTTATCTGCTGAAAGAGTTGGTTTGGCTGGAAAAATGCTAAAGATATTATGTATGATTCTGTGCTTTCCACATTTATTGATGGCATATAAACAACAGCAAAGACAGATGACGGTAGCAGAGCCTTTATTGCCTTACAGGAAGTCACACCGGGATTAAAGTTGGTAGTGTAAAGGGAAATGATATCATGCCTCTTTGAGGCTTCTTTGTTACCCAAGACCTTCATGCAAATCAAAAGCAAACTGCACATGTTCACGAAGGAGAATGTTCACCTGTTAGGCAAGAGTTTGGGCTCCTCTTTGCTGCTGGACAGATATGCTGCCATGTTTCCATGTGGCTTTCCAAGCCCCCTTGCTCCTGAGACACTCCTGTTGCCCTGTGCCAGCCCAGAGGGAGTCATGGTCCCACCAGGAGGATCTGTGAGCTCCCCACATGCCCCCGTCTATGCTTTTTGCACATTTTGAGCCTGGTCTGATGAAGTAGATAAGACTCCGCTGACATTGTCTGCTGGTTGCCCTGACGTTCAGCCTCCAGTGAGGCTGATGATGGTGACGTCCAGTGGTTATTTTTGTTTCCAGAGACTGTGGGCTCCACCCCAAAGACCAGGCCTGTTGGACTGGATGTTGGACAAATGCAAAGCAGGAGGCAGAAGACAAACACAAGCAGGTGCAGGAGAAGATGTTAGTTCATTGTCTGTTTGCTTCCTGCCTGGGAAGGAGGCCGGGATGATGGGTCTCCTCTTGCATCTGGCCGTGCCTTTCAGTTGTTTACAAGCAGGTGTCAGCCACAAACAGGCTCTGTCTGATTGCCAGTTCCCTAGAAGTTGCCACCTGCAAAAGCTGTTTTCTATTTGTAACCACCAGTTTATCTGCTGATTTTTTTTAAGAAAAACACAACCCTTACACAAATGCATCTCTGACCAGCTAGGCAGACGCAAGCTTGCATGCTAATTTAACCTCCTGCCCTAGCGAATGCTGCCCTGTTGCATCCCATAATGTGCATGGAGTATCCCTGCTTTCCTGCAAAACAAGAGGTGACGAAGCATATAGCAACATTGACTAACGTCACTTGTCAAGTGCCTTTCAAAGGACAAGGTGAGGTTGAGTGTCTGTAACACGCTCAAGAGGATGTGGTAGTCTGAATTTCTTCATGGCTGCAGTACGACAGTAGAAATGGTGTTATCAGAAACACCACTTCCAGTATTGAAGATAAATTTCTTCAGACAAATGTAGACTAAAATAAAGGAACACTTACAGATATTAAAAAGTACACAAAGGTGATTCTTGTAAGTAGTGTGTGTCGGGGCAGGGCTTCAAGTAGGTGGTACCTTTGCATGAGCACCTTATCTAAATTTGGCTTCTAGATAATTAAACTGACTTTTTTGCTAGTGTACTCTAGAGTTTGAAAGCCCTAAGCTTTTGAAAGCAAATTCAGTGTTCACAATGGAACTGAAAAATGCAGGCATTAGTTGGAATTAAGTTATTTGGCTAGGCAACAATTTTCTGTTCTCAGGCTACATTTGGGGTGGCTTTAGGTTATTGATTTCTACTTTGGTGTGCAATATGCACATTTATACTAGCAAGCTAAATTCATCAGGGTCTGGAGATCAGATTCCTTTTCTTACCTGTCTCTTCCATTGAGCTTTCTTTTAAGATTGCAAAACCTTCCTACAGAATAAGGACTTTTCCCAGGGGGTGGCAAAAGAAATGTTCCTATGCTCTCTGCTGCCAAGGAATAGTGCACTTTGTACGTACTGAAAGACTCTCTAACCAGCTAGTTTGTTTGCAGGAACCAGGTCATGGTGCCTCTCCCCTCCCCAGTTACCCAATTTAACAGATATTTTTCTTTTCTGTCATTTTAAGGAGCATTGTGGTTTTGGCTTGCGGCCTGCTGATGGTAAAGACAGGATGACTATGCCCTCTGGCTCCCACAGCTCTCCATCTGTTTGTGTACACCATCCTTCTCTGAACACCACTGTCCACAGATGCCCCTTCCTGCCCACAGACAGCTTCTCATGCTCGTGGCTCCACCTCATCCAGACCTCGCTGAAGATGGCTGGGCTGAAGCCACCCATTCTCTGCTCTGTCAGCCAAATGGAAGAGGCTGCTGTACTGACTGTACTGCTGCTCTCGGCTGGGCTGAGCTTTCCCCTGTGTCAACGTGGACTGACAGTTCTGCAGGCTAGCAGGGCTCTGGGCATGTTCACGGTCAGTGCTTTTCTGAGCTCTCTTTATATGGGGTAGACCCAAGAGGAGAGCAGAGAGGGACTAGATGCTGCTAGTGGCCTCATCTACCTCAGCTGATGACTTAAGGAAGCTTTGCGGTCTCAGTGCATCTTGAGGCAGTGGGAGGATTCAAGCAGGGGCTGAAATTCAAGTAGAGGAGGTCTAGTTCAGCAGAGAATGGGGCCCAAACTCTTTCTTCAAAAAAGAAATTACTTGCACTTAAGGTTTTCAGCACTGTTGCTTTCACTTCTCTTACTGCATGAAACTCAGGCCAAGACACAAACCTTTGGAGTCGAGCACTTGTGCTTGGTGTCTCAAATGAAGCAACTGTGCCGACAGCAGTGCATTCCTGTTACACTATGGAAAAGATGGAAGGGAGCCTTTGTGCAATGGATAAAGCAGGTGTGCAGGAGCTGGCAGTGATGCCATCAGCAGTGGTGACGTGGCAGATGCAGCAGTGAACTGTCCACTGGTACATTACTAGAGATTCAGATGGCCACAACTTCCCTCAGGTGAGAATTAACCACATGTATCTGAACAGCATATAACAAAGCTACGTGTCTGTAGTTTTCATTTTTATTTCGATGAACTGAAGAAGAATTTTAGACAACTCCAAGCAGATTTTTGTGGAGTTCATAGACTGGATTAAATTGTCTTCGTTAACCACAGAGTATAAATTGGGAAAGCGTGAGTTTCCAGCTTTCAAAAGGTTGTGCCTTTCACTTTTTTAATCAGCTTTTCTAGTTCTGAAATAATGAAAGCTGTGAATGCAACTGGAATAGTGTTTCTAAAAAGATGCATTGTTCTTCTGAGCTGTTTCAAAGCCATGTTAGAGCCTTTCACATGCTACAGATACAAGAAGTTGGAGCACAGAAGTTTGGGGTTGTGAAGGAGCAGAAGATGGCAGGGAGGGGGTTACATCTCTTTAAATCACTGAAAGATGATCGGAAGTCAGGTCCCCTCTGAAGCAGGATTAGTAATACCTAGGCCACCTGTTTTCCTCTTTAAATCCGCTGCTGATGGCATTCCATGGTCTGTTCCAGCACTTAGATACTCCTACCCATAGAAACTCAGCCTACATCTTCTTTCCCCAAAATGAGCCTGTTACTTCTTGATCTGTGCTGGCAAGAAGTACTGTGGATCACTGTCTTCAAAAGGATCTGTTGTGCCCACCCTCAGCTTTCTCTTTCTAAACAAATCACATTCTTCCTTTTTCTCACAGAAATGAAGGACAGGTGAGGTTGGAAGGGGCCTCTTGAGATCATCTAGTCCAAAAAGATTTTTCTTCTATGCTTGAACAGATCTTTCTGCATTTCAGTTTGTGCCTGTCACCTGTTGTCCTGTCACTGGTCATGCCTGAGAAGAATTTGGCACTGTCTTGTTTGCTCCCCCCCCCCCCAGCCAACAGTACTTACACATTGACAAAATCACCCCCAAACCCTCTCTTCTCAAACCTGCATGCTCCCAGCTCTCTCAGCCTCTCCTGGTATGTCATGTGCTTCAGGCCATGATTCCTTCACCATCATCCTCCTGGCCCTTCATTAGACTCCACACTGTGTCCAAGTCTCTCTGGTATTAAGTGATGTTTAATATTGCCAGTTCTTGAAATCACAGCAGTCCCAACTGCTGTTCTATTCCTCCTCAGGAGTAGCATACACACAGTTCCTTCTCAGTGTTCTGCAGGGTGTTCTTCTTTTATTGAAATGCTCTGTAAGTCACTTCAATCTCTGTATTAACTCTTACATAAGCCTTTTCCTGGCTGGTGACTGTGAAAAGAGGTGTCGTGAACTGCAGCTGAAGAATGAAAAATAGGATTTCTTCTCTCCCTGGTACCAGCAGTTTGGTCACTTCAATCTCCCTTCATAAATATGGACCTTAAAAAGTAGAATTACAGATTTCAGAGGTAGAAGATTAAAAGATTTAGGAAATCCTAGGAAAAAAAATGCTGCTTCTGGCTGCAGGGGAGATGTTGGAATCCATTTGATCCATCTGTAGAGAACTCCTGTCTTGCAGCAACCCAGGCTACTGTGGGTTTGGAGGAACCTCAACACGTGCTTGTTGAGGAGGCTTCTCTAAATGGGAGAAGTAGCGAAACTAAAGCAGGGTTTCCGTGTGGTGGCCTGTACTGGATAGTGTAAATGAGAAGGGTTTGAGTCCTTGTCTCCATCTGTCCCTTGCTCGTTGACCTTCACCAGGCTTCAGCAACCATAGCTCTCTTCTGGGCAGTCATTTTGTTGCAAGGGCCCAGTGGAGTCCCAAATGTGTTGCCTTTTGGTGACAGCCATGTCCGTGTTAGCACAATGGCGGGGTGGGCAACTGGAGAAGAGCACAGGAAGACATGATCTAGCTTGGCTGTGCAGAGGCCATGGTGTGTTGTGAGGCAAAGGTTGGGGGAGGCAGCAGAAAGAATTAGTAAGGATAGGGGGATGAGATTTACCAATGGTGGGTGTTGTTCTGGGTTTTTGTTTGTTTGTTTTCTTTCTGCCAGCTCTGTAAGCACAGCCAGGATTATCAGAGTATCTCCCCATGGAGAGCTTCACGCGCAGGGTACCAGAACACGAACATGTAGCTCGTGAGTTATCCTAAGTTGAAGACTTCATGTGGACAGTGTCTGACAGCAGGGTGAGCTGCCTTGCACCCAGCACACGGATGTCTGCGCAAGGAGTGTCTGCTGTAGGTTCACCAGTCAGGTGGCACAAGTGGTTTTCTTTACACTAGGTTTTGTGTAATCTGTGCAGCTCTGGGACTCCACAGTCGGGGTTTTTGGCAAGGAAGATGCAGTGCGATGACAGGACCGTTGTAACTTGTGATAACTGAGGCACATAAAGGCCTCTGGAGAAGCAGCAGATGATTTCAAGCAGGGTATAGATGCAATAATTGTCCTGAATTTATCTGAATTGAGTTAATGACGTAATTGATTTGTCAGAGAGGGTGTCCAGTGAAAGGGTGTTTGGTGACTGAGCAAGGGGTGATATGGGAAGATCTGTGGCTGCTGGAGAGTGGGGGGGGAACAGAGTCAATGCTTTGTGCTCCTGTGTTCCCATGAGATTATCGTGCTAAATGTAGTGCAAACACGAGTGAGTATTAGCATTCAGAAGCAGCTGATCACTCAAAGTGCCATTTTGCATCCTTGCCTTCAGGAGGGGCTTATTTTCCTGTCTGTAAAATGGGAATGACAGTCCCTGTCCAGAAGCCTCGCAGTACCGTGTGTTAGCAGTCACAGAGCTGCTGTTGCTGTCTGAAGTGATTTGTCACAATTCCTTGCCTGGGACTTGCAGCATTTCTGTGCAGCAAAGGTGCAGCTAACCTAGAACTAAAGGCATGAGAGCAGGCAGTGTGAGATCAGGTGGTGCGCAGGAAGAGGAGGCAGCTCGTCCTGGTAAACCAGAAGATGACATGGTGAGGTGGAGCTGTGAATCCAGCCTGCAGGATGCAGCCTAGGATCTGCCTGAGCTTTTAAAGGGTATGTGGTGATCACAGCCGTCGTGTCTGCTGCTGCCGTGGCTGCCAGTGTTGTGGAAAAGGGCTTGGGCACAGGTGTACGTATCTGATGACAACTGGTTCACGAAGGTAGTTAAAAAAACAACTAAAAACACCCCCTAGAATGCAGCAGATTCAGACTCTTGATTCTCCTCTGGGTTATTGCAATGGAAGCTGAGGCTGCAGTTCAGAGAAGTCCCATGGAGCTTGAGGTACTTCAGAGGATGCTGCTGCAGAACCTTCTGCTGGGCTCCATGCTGCCTCCCTGCCTGGCCTTCCCCAGCTGTGGCAGGACTTTCTTCTGGTGGTTGCTGGGTATTTGCTGCTTTGGAAGTCTCGGTCTTGAAGGTTTCTGATGCTTGTAGTGTATGTAGCCTTTTCTTTTAACCTCCTCCTCCTCCCACAGACTATCCAGTAGTTCTTTAACAGCTCTGTGCAACCTCTGGCTTTAGAGACGTTCTACACTTTTGTTCCCTGCCATCTTCCATGTTCTTTCACGCTTTTTACTTTCCAGTTTGTCTTCTAATCATCCCCTCTTCTTCAGCCTGCCTTCTCCACATTTCTGCCTGAGCCCTGAGCTCTGGCATGTGGGTGGACAGTGGCCAGCAGAACACGTGGTGTGTCTAGCAGAGAGCGGATGTTTCTCACCTGAGGCAGCCCTGGAGGCAGCTCCAGCAAATAAAGTTTCCAGGTTTGGTCTGCGGTGTATTCCAAGACCGGGGCACAGATGCCCGTGGGTAAGCTCTGTGCATTGGAGCCTTCTGTTATGGAGGAACAAAATCCTGCTGCGGCACAGCAGCAGAACTCATGGCTAACTGAGGTCACAGAGATGGCTTTTGGCTTTGGGCAGCAGCTGAAGCTATCTTGTGGGCCTGCAGGTGCCTGTTGCTGGTGTTTGACTGGGATGGAGCAGGCTTTGCGGTTGTAACAGTCCCATCTGCTCCTGCAGCTGTGCTAAGGAAATCTCTACCGCAGTTACCTGCCAAAGCCTTGTGTGAACTAAGGACCTTTTGGGTTTCAGCATGTGCCTGGTGCTGCCTTCCAGAGGCTGTTGCGTGTCTGTAGCACAGATTATTGCAGGCTGATACAGGGCGTGCTGGATCGAATGACGTGCCGTCATGTCTGGCACGGCTGAGGCACAGTTTCAGCGAAACTCCAATTGATGAGACACTTCAGCTGACATCATACCGCGCCATGGGCTGGCTGGTGTGCCTGTTGGCGAGGGCTGCGTCAGCACCAGTGCACTCCCCGAGCTGCTGCCTGGGGCGTGCTGTAGCGTCGGTTGTGAGTGGGAACCTCTCTGCTGCCAGTAGGTTGTATCTGTGCTGTTACCAGGCGGAGCTTCTTCAGAAAATTGCTGTCGTACATCGCCAGATCGGTGACATGGGCTATGCTTAACTACGGGAGTATTCTATAACCAGCTCCACACCAAACAGCGCTCAGTGTCCACCCCTCACACAGGGTTGCTGTGAGGATGAAGCTAGCCAGATATATCAGAGGCATCTACTTCCACAGCATCCAGGCACCTCACAAGCATTCGATTATAGTAACATCTGCCTCCCCAGACACCCAGAGGGACAAAATAATTGTAAGGGGATGCTGTTCCTTTTTAACACTTCATTTCTCTTTTAGTACTTGGCTCAGAGCTTTTGTTCCAAACACATTTCAAACTGCCTTACAAATCAGAAATGCGGCTGCACCCAGATGCATCACGTAATTTCCTTTCATTTTCAGACAGTCCAATTCTTTTTCTCCCTTTCTTCTTAAAGCAAGCAGCCTCTGGGGGCTTTTGCAGCACTACTGGTGTTTAATATGAAGAGCCTGACAAGCTGATGTATGTGACGATTAAGTCACTTTCACAAGGTCACGCAGCGAATTGCTGGTGACACCAAGAATAGCACCCCGAATCTTCTGGCTCTCTCTAGCCCACCCTAAACGCTACAGCCTGCCTGTGCCTGGTGAGCATGATCTGATTCATAATGCAGCAGTTCTGCTGTAAGGCTGGCTACCTCTCTGAGATTACTGCTGCAGAGGAAAAGCAGTCGGGCTGAGGCAGCAGCAGAGATTGCACATGTCTGTAGCAAAATGTCTACACCCCAGAAACGGTATTTAGCAGCTTATCTTATCTACAGATAAGCTCATAAAATGTACTGACTGGTTAAAAATAGGCTTTAAAGTTCTTGGCAAACATCTTTATATAGTCTTTGGGTTTTGCTGCAGTATGGAAATACCATTTCAATGGTTCTGATTCATATTGGCTTTTCCTGGTCTTTCTGGAAAAGTACCAAATTATTGATGGGTGGGTTTTGCTTTTAATTGCGCTCTTGAGTGCTAAACCTATTCCTTCTATTTGCTTGCAGTATGTTTAGGCTATGTTTAGGCAAACGCAAATCTAAGTGGTTATTCAGTGCCTTTGGGGCTCTGAACAGAATGTACTGAACTCCCAGGGCTTGTTACAAAGCCTCAGCCTCCAGTGCTAACAAAGCCTGTGTAGCTGATAGCTACAATAGGAGGACTACCTGAGCTTGACGGGGGGGCGGTGTTCGGAGGATCTGGGAAGATCATGGACTGTAAACTTGTACCCAGTGTTTGCCCTGCTCTTTGGGTAAATGAAATAAGGGGGCTTCCACCAGCACACTGGCAGCTAAGGGTGCTCTCAGGAGGCTGGACACGCTGTGCCTGCAGGCACTGCCTGGAACACTGGGGCTGCGGTTTGATGTGGGTCCTTTTGCAGCATGTAATGTACCAATGAAGTTTTTGTCTGACTGTATCAACACTCAGCTCGGTGTGTTCCTAAGCCCTAATGGAGGCTTTCCTTCTACGAACACCACTGTCGCGGGAAGTGAAGTGACACAGTGTGATGCCGCTGCCTGCTGCGTGTCCTTTGGCAGCAGCTTGGGATTTTTACAATTGTTTGCCTTGCAACTCAGCCTATTTTAAACCTTGATGGAATAAGCATGGCATTTGATCACAGTACTGGGCACAACTGTTTGGCTTGTATAACCCCGTGGTTTAAACCAGAGACTTTTTCCATATATGCTCGTGTCTTCAAATAACTTTAGACTCGTGGCTTTAGTCTTGTGTGCTTTTCTGCTGGCCTTTGCCTCTGCCTCTTACAAGAGAGCTCCCAGCTTTCACTCAGGTGTGTTTTATATGAAGGCAAGAACCCCCCAAAGGAAGGAACGTAGTGATGGCTGGGGGGGCGCATACGCTGAACAGAGCGCTTCCTGGTCTCCTTCATTGGACTAGGTCTCGAGGGGAATTGAAGATGTTTTTGTATCCTTGTCTTTTTATTGGATTTTGCTTATCATTTCTACCTGTGTGCCACTGTTTTCTGATCCTCGGTTTATTGAGAAGGTGGTACACTATGTAAAGACCTCAGTATCTAGTGCTACAGGATAAATCTCCCATTGTAGAAACGATCAGCTGCTGGTTCTGTGTTCATCTACCTCTAGTGTGCTGAAGCAGTGTCTCCATCTACCATGTAAAATACTCTTAAAACCGTTGCTCTGGGTTTTACCCCCAGGACTGAGACTTGTGAGAGCTGCCTGCCCTGCGAGCTCGGTCCCTCCGATCGTTAGCGGATTGGATGCATTTATGGTTAGCAGTGAAGTTCAGTCTCGTGTCATTTGTTCTGTCACTGTGCAGAGTGAGGCAGAAGGCTTGCTGCTGCTTGCAAGTGTGTGTAGCCAGGAGATGAACGTTTGCCATCTGGGCAGAAAACTGCGTCTGGCAGAAACATGAAGTCAGGCAAAAAGTAAAAGGAAGAGCTCAGCTGGGAGAGGCCCAGAGTACAGAGAGGAGAGGCAGGCAGCGAGAGGTCTGCTGTGGTTGTCTCTCGTCTCCTTATGTAATAATCTAAGAAACTCAGGGAAGTAAATCACCAAAGCTGCTCTTTTACACCATCTTTGGGTGGTAAGGAAAGCCATGGAACCTCTTAGATGCTTTATTCTGTATAAGTGTTTTTCAAGGCCCATGTGGATAACTAATATCCATAAAACTAGCACGCATTTTCTGTGATTTGAAATTAGATTTCTGCCCATATATTCTCCTTCTTTCATGTTTTGATAGCAAAATTTTTACCAGATTTTTGCCTTTTGTTTTTATGTTTCCAAGCCGCACGCGCATGTACCAGCTTTGGGGTCATTGTGCACCACCTTCATAAACACAGACATCTAATACCACACTCTGGGACCGAGCCTGGAGACCTCGCTCCAAAACCAGGAGCCCAGTTATGGGACTGCTGGGTTATTGTGCAAGCTGGTGCTTGGTGTATGAAAGAAAATAACGTTATGCATGAAGTAAAACTACAGCTGCTGAAACCTCTGTGCTCTGTATAATGTAGGTTAGAAAAAAAATCTGGAACAGCTGGTAAGTTACAGTACTACAGTTTGTGGTCTTGGGCTCTAAGGGACGGCTTGTTACTGCAAATGCTGTTTTACCCTTGGAAACCCCTGGCTTCCTTAAGGTGTTCCTGATTAACATTCTGAAGTCATTTGTCTTGGGTGTCTGAAATGCCATAGGAATCTTTTGATGAGGGTACCTTTCAAAAAGTTATTGTGCTTTAGTGCCCTTTGTTTGTAACTTCCAAAATTAACTGTGTGCTGTAAAAACACTTTTCACAATGCACTGGATGTGTTTTCTGGTGCTGGCTGAGGGTGTCCCTGGTCCAAGCTCTGGTTTGGCGTGAATTTGCGAGAAGCTGAAGGAGAAACTGGTTGCTTTCTGCGTCTCACCCCCATGTTTCCTCTTGTGCTAAGAGCTATAAAGCAGAAAAGTAGTTGAGAAATGGTAGCTGAAGACAGTGCTGTGTATGTGCCCGTGAGAGCTGGTTACCATTGCTCCTTCTTGCCTCTTTGCTCTTAATGGGTTTGGATAGAAAACGGAAGGTTTTTGTTTCACCAAGGCAGGCTGGCTGACAGCTCCTCTTGGCCCGTGAGCTTTGGCCCCAGACAGACAGCCTGTCCTGCAGTCCCTGCAGCAGCTGACTGCTGGGTGACCAGCTTGCTTTACTTAGAAGGCTGGTACATCCCTAGGCTGTAACACGATAAATGGTGAGCAGCTGAACGCTTTGGAGTGCACAAAAAGCAGCACAGAGGGGTTAGGCTTTATTGTATTTTGAGCCCTTTCCATGGAAAACAAAAGGAATACTGTGGCTTTCCTGGTTCGAGAGGTCGTGAGGCAGGGTATTGCAAAGAACGATGGAAGCAGACGGTGCTTGTGCTGGTAACAGGGGTTGAAATGTTACCTGTCCTGGAAAAGATGAACAAGCCAATTCCATATTGCCTTGCTTTTCTGAGACCTGCAAGTGCTGTCAGTGCTGCTGCTGTTTTAATTTATGAGCCACCGCCCTGGGTGGTATCTACAGCATTGCTGTGCATGGTCAAGAGCCACCTTCCCAGGAGCGCCAGGAAGGGCGTAAGAGGGCTCGAGTCCTGCCAGTGCTCCCTCTGCCTGTCTCCGGCTCTTCACTGTGCTGTATCCTGCACTGCTCAAGCCGAAGCAGGGGCAGGAGAGCACAGAGACCAAAGGTGTGGCAGCAGAAAAGGAGGGCATAAAGGGATGAAAGGGTGGGGAATGTGGGAGCAGTAGGTAGAGAAGGCCAGGGCATCATCCCTAATGCCAAAAAATCCTTCTGTGGCTGTAGTAAGCACCCTGTACTGAGGAAATAGCAGGCCTTTGGAAGTATTTCTTGTCATGTCTGACTGGTGACGAGGCTGGCTGCAGCAGCCTGTACATTGGGCAAGGAAAAAGGACCATCCCTTCTTCCTCACAGGTGGAGGAATCTGGCCAACCCTGAAGAAATCCATCCCAGGTGTGTCCCCTGTAGTCAGTGCTGCCTGGGTCAAATCCCTACTCTGGCAGCTCAAAGGGACGTCAGCAAAAGGCTACTGACAAACTGCCCTGATGCAGCTCTGAGCTTTATGAAGCTCCTGTTCCAGATCAGACACAATAGAAAAGCCTTGTTTTGCTGACAGGTGATGCAGTACCAATAAGTGAAGTCTCTGTAAGGATGAAATTATCAGCTAAACTCTGCTTGTGGAGGCCTTGCACATGTGGAAGACAGCAGCTGTATTTGCGGAAGCAGCTAGGAGATGCAAAACTGTCAGATGGTTTCTTGGCTTCTGATCTGAGCAGCTCTGACCAGGAAGCACTGGAATATTAAATAGAAGAACTTGCAAGTTCTTTTTGAGGTTATTTCTTGCTACCATCACAGGCAAAGAGGACCATTTTTTCTGGAGCATATACCTGCAGTGAAAAGCCCTGGGTGCATTTGCTGCCATCTTGGGCAGCGAGTATCAGGCTTGACTGTTTTCACAAGTGCTCTGAAAGGGACAGTTAGATGTGAAAACCCCTTTAGTGAATCTTAGACACTTGGGTGTTTTTCCTAAGAGGGAAGATGACCTAATCCCTTCTGCAGCCACTGCCCAAACCAATGGTGCATCACCTGGAGCCAGCAAATACCCCTGTCAGTGGATGGCAGTGGGTGCAGAGCCAGACAGCAAAGAAATGTCTTGGAGTTTCCTTTCCCTTGCTTCCTTGGAAGCAGAACCTTCTCCCTGCTCCCACTGCTCTTCTCTAGGCTGATGGGCCCTTAACATCAGCAGAGTTGCTCTGTCTCTGCTTGGTTTGCCCCTTATTGTCCAGCTTGCTCAGTAGTGATGCAGCCAAAAGCTTTCTACAGCTTGGTACCTTGTAAAAGTCTCCTTAAGAACATGGGCCGATACTTCAGGAAGAGAAGCGGTGATTCAGTGCTGGAGCTGGCAGAGCCTGCTCGTACTTTATATGAGCTTGTTCCTCTGCGTGCACTTGTGCGTATCTCCTCTTCAGCACTTTATCTCCCTCTTCTCTTTAGTACTTTATCTCACTTCTGCTCTTCAGTGCCCATTATCTCTTGTCAGCTATCTGCCTTACAGAGTGTAGGACACTATTTAGGAGGAGTGCTGTGAATCAAACTTGTCTGTCATCTCCAAGGGAGCTACGCGTGTGTGGGTGATGCATGTTTCACGTGAGGGTGCTTCTCTGAAGGCAGTGTAATATATAATGTAATATATCTGTGATCTTGCAGCTGGCTACTGGAGCACATCACATACTTCGGTCTTCCCATCTCTGCTTGGGTTGGGTTTTGTACCCAACTGCAGCTCCACCTTCCTGATTCACTTTCCTCTTTCATTCATTAACAGGTAATACCTTATGAAAGCACTATTGATTAGCTTTCTAGCTACTTGCCTGTAAATCATTTTCCATCTCTGGTGGTGATGCCTGCATGCTTTATTCATCTTCCACATAATGATCCTGCTTCTCCTGTTTCTCAGCAGCTTGGCTCCAGTGTGTGCAAGGAACTTATATGGGGGCCAGGCTGGAGTGAGCAAGGAAGATTCTGCCCACAGGTGGCTTTATGGTCTTCACAGATACCTGAGGTAATCACAGAAAGTTGCTGGTGTCCAGATTATACAAATACAAGTGTGTCACAAATAACCCAGTTGTCCCTTTTTTTGGTGAATTAAGTAAAGCAGTTGTCCTTAGCCAGGCAGTGTTCTGGTGGAGTACCCTCCAGTGTTCCTGCGGCTACAGGAAACTCGTCTGCAAAAATGGGAGACTGGTGGGCAGAGCACAGTCTGATTTTTGTGGACTGCTGCCCTCGGCCTGTGGTTGCAAAAAATGAATAGCTGGCAGGAAGGTAGCAAGTATCTGCTACTAAACATACATCGCCTCGTGGCTGTCTTCCCAGTGCCCAGATGTGTGGCTTGCTCTAGGATATTGGGACCTCCCTCTCTGCTGCGGTAGACACTTCTATTATTAGCTCAGTGGCAGCTTTCCGTATGCCAACACTCGTGACTGCAGGACTGTTTAATTTTCACTTCTCTGAAGTATTCAGTTTGTCAGCTGTTGGCTTCTACTCATTAAAGACCAAACGTCAAAGTCCTTACCTAGATTTTTGCTCTGTTAGGGCTGAAGCACAGACCCTCTCTGAACAGACCCTTATATCTCTGCAGAATCAGAGGCAGGATGAGGCCTTAAATCCGGAAAGTCAGTCACTATTAGGCTAATCAGTAGAAACCCCCCCGTCTTCCGACATGAGTGTCTAGTCTGCCTCCTGTTAATTTCTATTCAGAGAAGTGAAAAATCAGTTCTTCTACAAGCGCTTCCCTCTCGCGTCTTGGTGCCTGACAGCGAAGGTGTGGTGCACGGTGGCCCATGCCTGTCTGCAGGTGCCAGCACTTCTCTGGTGGCTGAGGGTAGCTGTGGCTGTGAGATAATCACCCTGCAATTCACTGCTGGGGGCCTCTCTTTAATTATTGAATTGCCAGAATAGATGTATATTGAATTACCTTGCTGGCAAATACAATCTCCAGCATCTTATGTAACTCTACAATATTCTCAGTTTTCCTACTTCCATAACATGAAATCAAAGGATCTTAAAAAAGTCAAAATATTATTTTTATATATTGCTTATGTAGCAGAACGACGAGTTGTACCCTGGCTTTGATGATGCCCTTCCCTACAGTCAGTATCGGGTGGTTACTCTTGTTTAAAGTCAAGATGTGCAGCAGGATGTGCGTGTTCTGTTATCCAACCAAACAACCCCCCCAAAAAAAGCAGAGCGCACAGCCTAATTTTACTCTCACTTCTCTGAAGTATTTAATTTGTCAGCTGTTGTTGTAGAAGATCTGGTGGACCTGTCTTGAGGAAGCTGCACCCTGTAGTTCTGGTCCTGTGGTGCCTCACACCAGGAAGGTCACCCGTGTTTGTTCAGGGCCTTGCCAGGGTCTCCTGCAGTAGCCCATGAAGATGGGGTAGGGGGAGGGAAGAGAAAAAAATCAACATATGCACTTGTAAATTTTCCCAGCTTGCAGAGATGCAAGTAAATGCCAGTGTTCCCCCTCATCCCTCCTCCTCTGTCCTGCTGCTCCACACAGATTACAGGCATAAGATCTGTGAGCGGTGGTTGAGAAATTGGCCACGGATCCCTTGACCTTTAGTTCCTGTAAAATTCTCCAGACAGCGCAGTCTTCGGTGCTCGCGCACAGGCTACGCTTTTTGTACGTGTTCTCTCTAAATGTGGCAAGCAAAATTGGTCATTCCTTCTTTTGTAAGGGAAATAAAACATGCCTTCTCATTTCCCAAACTGCTGAATTCCATGTAGCAATCCTGGTAACAATTTATGAGGGAAAGGAAGAATATTACACAGCGCTTAACTGGAAGGAAAGGCAATGCTGTGGTTAATCAAACATTAACAAGTTTGGGGAAATTTTCACGCTGCTGACTGATGCCGAGCAGCAGCCGTGGAGCCCGAGATGCCTCCTCTGTAAGCACCACAGCCCTGTCACATGCACAGCAGCCCTGGCAGGTGCTGGTGGAATAATGACAGTGCTGGGTTTGAGATCCTGCAGGCGCCGATGGGCTCCCGGAGCTGGTGAAAGCGGAGCTCCATCTACTGTTGGACGAGGAGAAGGCAAAAATAGCGAGAACGGGCTTCCCACACACAGCGATAAGCCAGTGGATACCATGGACTACTTTTATTTTAATTATTTTTTTTAATTCTTTCCTTCATCCGCGGCTTTTAGAGCCCTCCACTTCAAATCCGGGTACCTGCCTTGGGTACTGTGTAAGTGTGTAGCTGGCGACAGTCCCTGCTTAGCCTTCGCTAAACGGGCGAGGCAGACAAAGGATTTGAGAATGGCAGTGTGGAAACTGAGTGGCTTTTACACGCACATACACAGGAGCAGAACCAGCAACTGACTCGATTCTGGCCCTTCTCCCTGCCGAGAGAGGGTTCATTCTCCAAAACGTGGTGGATGCAGAGATTTCTCAGGGGGCTGCTGGCTGCGCTTGCTTTAGAGCTGCAGAAGCAGGGAGCAGATGTAGGTACTGTGAGGTTCCACAGCTTTTTGCTTGATTTTGCACTATGTCTGAACTTACTGTATTCTACAGAGCAGGAGAAGTATTTCTTGCCTAAGTTCCCAAGGGCATTTGCATGAGCGCTGAGCCCCGCGCAAAACATCGATCCCTCTTCTACCAAGCTTGGGGATGCCATGAGGAGTGCGAGACCTGAACCGAGGTCTGGATGCAAATTCTACAAGTAAATTCTGTCCTCAGTGCTTTCGGCTAAAGTCCTGCTCTCAGCCCTTTGGATTATGCTTTTAATAGTGCAGTGCATGTTCAAAACTGAGTATTTTCCGCTGACCTTTATCTTTGTAACAGGCTGAATTAAGTGCCAATGGTGCTGGCCTGAGATATGTTATATATAGCCATTACTGGTCAGTTTGAGCAGCTTCTAAAGGACATGGTGTCCAATTTAGTTCTAGAAAAAAAAAAAACAAACAAATATTTTTGGGATTTAGAATGCAAGTGATTTGCTGATAGTGAAAACACATTATTCTGTGCTTGCAGGGAACAGCGGCAGTGTCAGAGTTCTTAGATTTCCACAGAAAGCTTATCTGCTAATTGTTCTGCACTGATGTCAGGAAGAGTTTGTGCTTGTGTTACTCGACTGTGAATGCTCATCTCAAGTTATGTGAACAGATGTTTCAGATTTGAGTTCAGCCTGGCAGAAAAGAGAGAACAGTTTAGCCCCAGCATTTTCCATATCTCATAGTATTACTGCAACCTCACATCTCCTAGATCTGCTCTCAGATACCACATCTTCTGTAGATATTTGCAGTTCCTTTTTCTGTCTGGGGGGAGGGCGGGGAACACACACAAAAAAAACCCAACAACAACCCAAACAAAACCACAGCACTGACTTTTACTGGATTTTTCTTTAGCGTGAAACTGAAATGCAAACTCCTCAAAAGGAGCAGGAGAAATTCCCTTTTATCCAGCCTAGTAATTCTCATGTGGCACTGTACTGAGTGAAATGTGTGGGCAGGGAGCTGTTGAGTGCCCTAAAAGTCAGAGGCCAGGACCTGAATGTTTTATTAATGCTGGCCTTTGCTATATATATGGAAGCTTTTGCAGCCAGGTAAGTGTCTGTCCACTGTGGAGGGTGATTTTTCCACGGATACAGGGCGCATCAAGGACCACACAAGTCACTGCACACTTGGCTGTAGGTCAGGGAGGCAAAGATGCTGCCCATACCAGGCTTTTCTGCTACTCTGCTGGGAACACAGCTGTGGCCACTTCCTTCTCTCTGTGTGAGTTAGGTGCACGCAGAGGTCCCGCGGCCTTCCCCAGGACAACCAGCCTGCTGGCTTGTTCACTGAGAGCTTGTCAGGGAGGTTGACCCTGCTGGGTCTCAGAGCTTGAGCAGGAAAATGCAACTTTCCAAGTTTTTCTAACTCTGAATGTGTTATTAGCATTGGGTTTTCCTTTGTGAAATGACATGTAGCTGTCTGAGCACATTACATACGGTAGTAATTAACTCTACAGGCTTATCAATATGAAGTTTCAGAGCTGCACACTTGTTTGCTCAAATACTTATCAGTGGTTTCATGTACAGAGCTGCAACTGTCTCTGTAAAACTGTAACAAACAATTAAATCCCCCAGTACCCCACTCTCAGAAGATAGAATCCACTTTCCACATCCTGAGGCATCTTACTAAGCAACCCTTAAGGTAGGAACCTGTATGTATGCAGCAAAAGGAACAACGAAAGGAGAATAAAATACTTCTCGTGAGACAGCTGTCAACAATTGAACTGTGTGAGGCTTTGCTAGTAGAGGTTATGAAGAAGCCCATGGAAATCTGAGACAGCTTTCAAAAGAAAGCACTGAAAATACGTGCCAGAAACTGAGGAATAGATTGCAGATGGCAAATATATGTCTCTGCAGACTGTCAGGGAACAATTTGGTTTGACAAATGGCTGTGATCTGCCATGGAGCTGTGCAGAAGATGAACTGCCAGGCTGCAGAGCAGCAGTGAACAAAAATAAGCGTGATTAAACGTGCCTGATACTGATTTTATTTATTTATTTATTTTTAATGGGAGAATTCACCCATATATTCAATGGCCAGATCACACAGGCTGCTAGGAGAGGGAGGACCCTCTACTTTGCAAACAGTGCGGTTTAATTTGTAGCTCATGCCTGTCATCTGTAAACCCTGGTGGCCTGTTTTGGGAAAGTGGTGTTCACCCATGATGGGGCAGGGCAGTGAAATGGTCTGTTAGAAACTGGAGAGCGATGAGTGGTGGTGCTGGAAAGAGACGTCAAAGCCTCCAGCACTTGGCGTGGTCCCTGCAAGGCTGGAGGAGGTCAGGTCTGTTGTCAGCAGTAAATGAAGAGATAAAATGTTAAGGGAGTGCTCTGAGCAGCTCTGGCCCTAAGTGCCCTGTGTGGGCTGGCAGCCCCTCTTTCCCAGGGGCTGCAGAAGCAGGCTGGCCAAACACAGAGCTTGGAGAGAGAGAAACTCCCATCGTTTCAGGTTTTGCCAGTGACCCCTGCAGCTCTGCTGCTGACTAAACATGGGCATGAATGGCATCTCGGAAGTTGTGAAGATTCTGGGACTGGAGGAAGCAGAGATGCATGGCTGTGCATGTTCCCTGTGGCTGCTGCTCCTTTCTGGGTCACCCATTTCTCTTGCATTGTCTGCTGGGTTCTCCTGAATGAATAATTAACTCTCTAACACTGTGGACTAAGTTTTGCCCGTGGTAATGCAGCCCATTAATGACAGAGGGTTTGAGCAAGGCTGGAAGTTTCCCTGCTCCCAAGGCAAGACTCTGGATTTGGCCAGGTTGCTATGCTTGGGGAGAGCATGAGGGCAGCAGAAAGTGGGGATCTGCAGGGCTGCAGCAAGTAGGTCTGAAGTTGCATCTAAAATAGCTGAACTGTGACATTTTTCTCTTGACAGAAGCTGTAAGAGGCCACAGACACTTCCTTGCGATTCAGAAACTTGCAGATCTTTGATTCACACCTTATAAGTAAAATTAGCTTGTGCCTCTCTGTTGCCAAACCTTTTCAAAGCAAAGATATTTGTACAAAGGGATTCAGCAACAGAAATGGAATTCACTCGTGGATCAGATTACTGTTATTTCTGTCTGGAAGCAGCACCAGAAATACTTGCAGGGATTTCCACTTTGCCTTTGGAAAGATGATGCGCGTATTGTTTATAGAAAAGTAGCTATTTGGGAGGATAATTCGTATACGTTAAGAGACAGGAAGGGAGATGAGACATGAATACAAGTGCTTAGCTTTGCATTATAGCATTCAGTCACTTCTGAGATGGGGCTCTTCAGCTGTTGTCAAGAATGTTGTGATATGAGCTGCAGTTGCTGCTGCTCAGGAGAAGACGTTTCCAGCCCAAAGCTGAAGCTTTCAAAGTGCAGTTCTCTACGCTGATTATGCCTCGGTGTCCTGGGGAGTTGTCAGACATCTTCCTGCGTGGGGGACCCTGCAGAGGACACTTAACGAAGGGAAATAACTCTGATGATGTTTAAAGCAGCAATCACTTGTGACACTGGCGAATGGGATGTTACATGAAAATGTGAACTTGCCCGTTGGTTGAGAGCGTTAGTCAAAAAAAGTGTGGTGTTCAGAATACCTGCTCGTCACTGGTCTATATTTTTAGCTAGCTTCAAGTAAAGCCTTGGTCCACTTGACAATGGTCTCAGGGATGGGAATGCCACCTGAAGAGCTGGGCCCAGAGATTGTCATACCCATGCAGGCTGCAGAGAGGGAGTGGGGCCCTGGGACAATTGTAGGCACTTGCACAGTGATGGAGGAGCACTGTGTCACCTGCCAGGATAGATAAAGTCAGAGTCCTCTCATCGTAGCCCTAAACACTGATAAAAATGGTGGAACAAATGGATGCCCTTCTATAATACAGAAAGACATTTCTATTACTGGCAAACTGAGAGTTTTAGAGCAAAAGACTATAAAGAGGTTTGGCTTGAGAGAAAGCTACGCGTTATGTTGGAAACAGTGTTGTAGTACGTTACAGCAAAATAATACACTTGCTATCTCTGAATGTCAGGTGAAGTCTTACTAGACAGTGACAAGTGGCCATCTTGACTAGGTTTCATCATTCTGCTGGATGGACTGTGCACAAAGAAATGTATCTCCAAGGAGTGAATTTTTTGTCTCTTTGGAAATGCATGTGAAAGGGGACAGCAGCATATGGACTTGGCGTACCCCAGGGATGACTGTGGGAGCCTGGGAACATTTCGTGCCTGCAGCAAATGTAGGAAGAAGGGGGGAGGAGAAGCGACCAGCTAGCTGCAGTGAGCTGCGTGCTGATTGCATGGTATTACACGGCTGCTTGCAGGAGCAGCACCAGAGGGGCTCAGCCGTGCCCAGGTCTTTATCACAGTTGGGGTGAAGAACAGGTCTCGTACCAGACCCCTTCCATCAGTGTGGGGCACAGGGGACTGGGGAGATTCTTGCAAAGAGCCACTGGCAACTTCTGGACCAGAAGATGCAAATTAAATGGCTGGCCAGATAAAGAGCAAGCCAAATGCTGAGGAAGGAATGGGAGAGGGACTGGTTCAGCAGCAAAACGTTGTCAGTGACCAGAGGCTTCAGGTGCAAGTGGAGGCAGGAGCACCCTGTGGCTTTTCCAAATGTACTACCATGAGGAGTTGTATTTATGGATCAGAAACTCCAAATGTTGTACAGAACAATGAACTAAAAATAAAACAGTAGCAATCTCACACAAATTGCAAGCGAGCGTGCTGTAGGCAGGAGGGCACACCCAGGGTACTTGCATTGAAAGCCTGCGAGAGTCTGTGTGTTGCCATATACTTCACAGCAGGTCTCCAACACTTTCTCTTTGAGATAGGATCAGAGCAATGTCTTGCTGCTTCAGTGCTATGACTTTGTCACTGCAGTGGCAATATGTTAGGTCCTCATTCTGTGTCCTGAACAGCAGCCCCTTCAGCTTGTAAATAACGCGTACAATTAAATAGGGTGCATTTTCCTCTGCCTACAACGTGTGACGTACCCTAGTGAGGTCAATGGAAAGGCTCACGTTCCTTTCAATAGATTTTATTGCACACCTTAAAAGAAGATCTTCTGACAAGATGTGCTCATAGAGGCTGGTCCTCTTTTTCACGCTGACACCCAGATCTGGTATTTACCTGGATGTGCTTTCACTTCCTCCCTTGTTAATATTGGCATCACAGAATTGCTCTGCTTGGAAAAGACCTTTAAGATCATCAAGTCCAACTATTATCTAACTCTATATCTGCCACTACTCCACCATATCCTTGACTACCATATCTAGATGGCTTTTAAACATATCCAGGAATGGTGATTCAACTACTTCCCTGGGTAGCCTGTTCCAGTCCTTGATAACCCTTTCAGTGTGGAAGCTTTTCCTAATGTCTGACCTAAACCTTCCCTGGCACAACTTGATGCCATTTCCTCTTGTCCTAAAATCTCTCTGGTTTGCTAAGAGCAGCAGCCCAAGCATGATGTCACTTCCAGACTTACCTGCACGTAGGACCAAGTGACTTCACAGCAGCACCTCGCGATCTGGTCCCTGCTGTTCTCTTTCCCTGCAGCTGTGGACACCCCATGAGAAAGTGGTGGCAACAAAATGGGAAACTCATCTAGATCTAGGCATGACCCACTTCTTGGGAGGGAACTAATCTCGACAATAATATTAATGCAAATCTATTCTCATTGTCTTTCAGACTATGCATTGAGTCTTTTTAATCACATGAAGAATTAATTGCATTAAATTATCAAAGAACTACAGAAATCTGAAATTTTCCTTCAGTTTTCACTCAACGCCACTGGAGCAGAACTGCATCCCAGAAATATTAATAAAAAAAAGGAAGGCACTTCTAGAGTTAGCCTATGAACCAAGTTGCTGCTTGACTCAGAATGTGTGGCACTGAGCTGCTGTCCTGCAGAGCAGAGGACTTGGGGTGGGAATCCAGTCTCAGGCTTGTCAGCAGGACATCTGGTGAGTCTCTTCCAGTACACACCTAATGTGTGTGCTCACAGGGTGTGCATCCTGCAGCCTGGTCCTTCTCTCTTGATTCTTGAATTCTCATTTTTGAATGGCCCGAGTAAATGAACAAACACCTCTTTCCATCTCAAATAATGATGCAAACTCAGCACTAATAACATGCCTCACCTTCAGTGCAGGGGAGGCTCACTGTGTAGCTGACAGTCTGACTTCTCTTCTTCTCTTTTTGTCTTATCTCTCCTCATTTTCTGTCCTTTTCCTATGTGTGGTTTTATTTGTTCATTTCTAATGTACTGTCTCATGTGGGTGCCTGCACTGGTGATGGTTCCCAGGGCCTGGCATTGAATGTAGCATCCCATCTTTGTAAAGCAATGCTGATTTGTGGACGCACAATCTCCTTCCAGCTCTGTTCCTGCCACAGTGACTGCTGGGGTCAGCAAGACCCTTGGCAGAGGTGTCAGACAGGCTCCCTGTGAGCACAGCGAGCCAGGCTGCCAGAGCTTTTCCTTGTGGAGCAGGGAGAAGCATGAATGGCAGCTGGTTTTATGATTATCTCAGCCAAGAAAAATCAGGGATGTGAACTGCTGAACTGTCATCAGTGTCACTGAGTGCAGGGCTCAATTAAGCCGCTAATTTTAGTTCCTTGCTAATGCTATTGTCAGCTCTTTCTGTGAAGCAGGTGATGCGGCTTTAGACATGGCTCTGCAGCTGCTTCGAGTGGATTGTCTAGTTCCTATAACCTGACACCCAGTAGGAGCATCAGGACAGCATTTGGAAATGCTTTGAAAGGCCCTGGGTTTTTTTACACTGTTTTTTTTTTTACTGCCACCCCACCATCGCCCCGCCGCTGCCCCACCATGACGCACACGGGCACCAGCCCAAGTCAGGCACAATTTCACCTTGGCCGACCCCCCCATTTGGCAAAAGATAAAGGTTTGTTTTAACACAGTTATATTAGATCTCACTAACTCACAAGCCTGAAAGGGTGAGGCTGCTGATTTCAGGATGCCAGAGATGTGCTGCTCTGGCCCCGTGCCTGAGGAGGGACAGAAGTGTCCCTTGGGCATTGGCCGCCTGCAGGGCTCCACTGTGCGCTCCATGGGACACACTGGGACAGAGGTGTCAGAGCAAAGGACAGCAGCACGTTCAGCTCTGTCCGGCTCCTGTTGTGCTCCCAGGGCAGCCTGGAGCTCTTCCAGACATAGTGTGCTCTGATCCAGGCAGCCCTGCTCCAGGTTGCAGCACGGCCGTGCACGAGCCCAGCCTGCGAAGGAGCCGTTGGCGCTGCCAAGAGCAGGAATTTCAACTGTGACTCTGCTTTGTGGCGCCTCAGGTATTTCTGCTCGGCTCTGGTCTCCCCTGCGTTACTCCTTCTGGAGCTTCAACGAGCATGAAAGTGGTGCCTGCTGGGGTAACCTGGCCCCTCCTTGCACGTGGTCAGGTTTTAGAGCACAGGGGGGAGGTTTGTTCTTTTCTGGAAGGTACTGAACATGTAGGTGGGAACACGTGGGAGACAAGTGCTCAGCGTGCTGGCCAGGAGCACTCAGCACCTCCATCCATTGGAGCCATGGGATGGAAAAAGCTTCCGTGGAATACAGAGGTTTGTTTAACCACAGTATTTAATGTTAATGAGCTGAACCTACAGCATAGCTTTTTCTGACTTTGGAGACCAGTTGCTGGCGTAGAGCCGTAGAGCTTTATGTGCAGAGAACCATTATTCTCCAGTGGATTTGCAGGGGGGAACACAGTGTCACGTTAGCTATTAACACTGGTTTTGGTTTCCCTGTTGCACTCTCAGACGTCCTGCAGGATGCACATGCAGTCCAGGGGATGGCAGAAATGCCATAACAGGTTTTCCAAAAAGAAAGCAAAACTTCCTGAAGCTTCAGAAATCTCCACTGGTTTGTGCTGGTTTTGGATGGAGACACATCCAAGATGGTGGTCACGTAGGAGTCCTCCCAGCTTCTTTTGAAGGTTTGAAGGCTTTGTTTTCCAGGAGAAAAGCCTGTCTGAACGTTATTTGTACTGGACTGAACTTCAAACAAAAGTGCTCCTAAGAACTGACAGCAGACGGCGTGTGACAGCTAGTGGTATGTAGCACAGTCCTGTCAAGGAATAGATAATCCCTCAACCTTAAATATACTTTCTATTTATGTTGTCAGTGTACAGACTTGTAGGGATTTTACCAGTTATCCCAGACACAACACTTCAAAAGTGCCACTGATGAAACATCTATGCAAATCTTTACTTTAGAACTTCTTCACTAAATAATGTGAGTGGGCAAATGTGTTGCAGCCTGTAGGGGATTAATGTGGAAGGATGTTCAAAAGTAAAAGGAAGTATTTGGAAAGTATTTTTTTGCTATCACACAGACATGGAAATTGTATCAGCTGAGGGGATATACCAGTGTTCTTGCAGCTTAATTTCCCCAGTTAATTTATTTTTCATATTTATCAGAATTCCAAGGTACCTAAACCAAAACCCTTCCTAATGTTTCTCTAAGCTTGAACTGGTAGTTTACTTGTCCACGATGGTCAAAGCTTTGACAAAACCCACCATTTTTTATGCTGAAGTATTACAAGCATGCTGTTTGACAAGTTTTCTGTGAGAGGACTGGCAGCCTGGGGCTGTGCTTGGGCTCACCCAGCTGCTGCTGGGGCAGGGGGCTGCCACAAGCGACCCCCAGCACAGTCCCTGCGCAGCCGCAGAGTGTCACCCGCTGAGCCGAGGGCAGGGCTTTCTGGCTGCTGGACAGCAGCAGGCTGTGCCCCACAGCCTGGCCTGCTAAACGTGCTGCACGTTGGAAGTGACCTGCTGGGATCACTGTCCACCCTTGGCCCTGTCTGTGTTCACAGGAGGTTATTTCTAATACAGCTGCACCGTGAGGTTGATCAGTGGTAGCAGGTCACTGGGGAGGCAGCTTGCTTACTGTGGGCAAGCGTATGAATTCTCTCGTGCACTCAAGATCCCCAGGGCTGCTGATTTCCTTTCTTGGGTGTAGATCAGCCCGTTGTAACAGAGGCCCCTGTGCAGCGCAGGGCATCCTTTGCTCCCACACCACAGTCCTGCCAGCCAGGTCACCGCCCCGCTGAATTCGCCGGTACCGATGGGGCTTTCACAAGTTCACAGAGGTCTGTACCCATGTCATTCTGTTTGCACGTTCCTCAGATTTGGCCTCAGGTTCTCCTGGTTCTGGGGCTGCTGCCCAAACCTGCTGGAGAGCTGCATCTGTACAAACACTGGCAGCAGCATCCAGTTCCATCCTCCTCCACTTCACAGTTGTTTGCAAAGAGCGACGAATGGTATTAGTGGAATCAGATGTTTTGTGAGTTTGGGGAAGGAGAGATCTGGTGGTACACCCCCTTGGTTCTGTAACTGCGTGTTGGACACTGTTCAGATTTGCTGTTTTGTGTGTTCTAAAGAAATTTCCTTGAAGTGAAATTAGAGATGAATGAAATCAGTTATCTATCCAATGAGAAATCTATATAGATTCCACTTGTTTTCACCTCAAAAGCAAAGAAAATTTAATTTGGGGGAGCGGGGCTTGTTGTTGTTTTAGTTTGGGTTTTTTGGAGGGGGGGTTGGTGGGTGGTTTTTTTGTGGGAATAAAACTCCAAACAAGAGTCAGGAATGTATGTTTTATTTAAGTGAAACATTTCAACATTCCCAGACTCAGTAGTGTTCAGTTTGTTGAACTGGCTTCAAAGTCAATTTCCACATTAAATCTTTTCCCTGTTAAGCTGCATTTTTCAGCTAATACCTCAGGAACCTAAATGTCTCCAAGTGTCGGGGTCCCTGGGGAGAGGTTAGCAGCTCCCAGGGTGCGTCGAGCAGATTGGCCATCGAGACATCTGCACTGCATTAGGGGAAACGTGATCTGCCTGGAGGTTCTGCAGCCCTGATGCAGCCCGCGAGTGAGGAGGAGCAGTGCAGTGCTTGCTTAAAATCACATGTACCAGAGCACTTCAGAAGAAACATAAGGGACTGACATTTTCTCAGCAAAAAGATGAGCATTTTCAGAAAAAAACCCAGTGTTTTTCCACGCCATTTTGTAGAAACCATTTAGGATGCAGGGTTGCTCTCTAACAGCAGGGTAGACTGCTGGAAGCCATACCAGAAAATTGTGGTGGAGACTTTCTTGGTGTTTCACACCCACATCCAGGGCTCTGGCTTCTGGCTTTCTCTTGTGCTGGCTGGTGCCACCACCACTGGCCTGTCTGGAGTTAACTGAATTAAATGGGAAGCTTGCCAGGGACTCCAGCTATCTTGGTTTAGTCATTAACACAAAAACAGTGTAAGGATTAGCTGTTGTTTGCTGTCTCGGGTGTTAGTGGTGATACCAGCCAACAAGTTCCAGTCTTGTCAAAAGCAGTACCTTCTGAAAAGACAGCAGCTTTCCTGGCTGATAATGTAGGTATCAGGTTGGGGTTTTTTTAAATGCAAGTATTCCTCATTGGAATATTTTTACTTTATTCCTCACTTTGAATAGCTCAATCTGTCTCATATTGTCTCTCTCTCTTTTTGTTAAACTGCACTTGCATTTTCAGGGGTTTCACAAACCTGTGAGACAGATTTACTCATCTTTCTGACTGTCAGCGTTTCTGAAAGGCTCGGTTTCCAGCCCTTAGTGGCTGGTGTTGCCAGGCCCTCACAGGGTGGTCAGCGGTGCGGGTGGTTTGGGACGCGGCTGCCAGCCTGAGTCACCAGTGGTGAGCCTTCCCTGGCGTCACGTGAACTTTGCAGGAAGGGGAGGAAGGAGCTGGGCTTTCTGATGCCAAGGGATATTGCTTTGATAGATAAAGAAGAACAGATTGAACCACTGCAGGAAAGTGTGGGGGTTTGCTGTTTGGTATTCTAGATGAGAAATTCCAGTCCTGACAGTCTAAACAATTACTGAGGAAGCAACGGTAAAAGTAATGTCCTCGAGGGCCCCAGGAGACCCTCTAGCAAATCAGGGCAGACCTAACATTCCTTAAATGCTTCTTAAACAAGGGGAAAAAGACACAAAACTTGTTCCTTCTCCTGCTCCCCAGAATTTTCAGACTTTTGTTCTGCTTTATAAATAAGCAAAATAGGAGACAAAGCTAATCTGAGAAGGATCCCTTTGTGAAAGTCTTTTCACCTTGCACAGAGAGATCTGTCACATCCCACCCCCAGCAGCGCCCATGTCCCCCCAGCCATGGTGCCCGCTTCCCGCCCACAGTGGTGCCCACGCTCTGTGGCCCACCTGGAAGTGACGCACAACTGCCTTCCTGGGCTCGGGAGCGCTGATTACTGCGCAGAAACAACAACAGCAGTTCTGCATGAACTGCTGAGCTCAAGCATTTTCCCTGGCCAAGGTCTGGGGGGGACAGTTGCAGCCGGGCTGTGAAACAGGGGTTTTGGAGGTGCCTCGGAAGCAGCCCAGCCATCCCCACAGCTGAAGCAGCTTCTGGTCCTGCTGGATGTCGCCGCACAAGGTCTCTCTGGATGAGTCTCAGCCCTGCATCTTTCTGACAGTGAAGACCTGCCGGGAGCTAGAGAGGCTGTGGCTTCCGTAAGGCTTGGTCCATGTTGGGCTTGGCCCACAGTGGGTGAGACCAGCTGGGATGGTTCCACACTGAACTCCCAACCTGGGTTTGTTAACAGAGTCATTGTCTCATAAACCACTTCTTAAACAGCTGTACTCTGAGCAGCAGACCTTGCAGTTACACTGAGTCTGTGATTTGCAATAGTAACCTCAGTGTGTCTTCAGTGTTGTGAAAGGCCCTTTGCTTTAGGGAGTCATTTTAAACTCTTTTTGAGGGGCTTTAACAATTTCTGAACTTTCAAACTAAATTCTTGTGATTGAATATTTATTGTTGAACTCAGCATGCAATGCAGGATAAAGCCTAAATCCAGGGATGCTCTTGACTTTAGCAGTAAAAGCTGACAGTGCTTTTAATACATACTGTATTTTAGTGGTGAATGCTTAAAATTCTTCTTGTGTTTTGTGTCCTCAGCTATTTCTCTCTGTACTGTGGTTAGCCCTAGATTCTGCATTGGAATGAGCAACATGCAGAGATCTGAGACATGTGATAAGCTTAGCCTAGACTGGTCTAATACATGTTGTGTAGAAAAGTATAGATGCTTTCTGGGGATGCCATAGAGTTTTTTCTTCCTTTTCCTTTTAATGTGCAGTTCCATCTGCATGTTAAAAAAAAGAGGTAAAGACCTCAACAGCCAGTGAAATGAGCCTAGCAAATGCAGCAGACGAAGAAACCTGTTGCTGGTTCCGCTGTACGCGAGGCAGCTCTGCCACGGCTGTCCCCGGCGCAGCCAGCAGCATCCTGACACCAGCTGCCTGCTGGGCCGGTACCCACGGGCATGGGGGCGACGCTGGGAGACCCAGGGGCAGCGCTGTCTGGGGCGTAAGCCCGTGGAGAGCATCTTCTTGGGTCCCTGCCAAAGGTTAGGGACTGGGCCAGCCATTAGATGCAGAAGGTCCCTTCCACTGCGGATCGATGCGCCAGGTTGACTGTGTCTGTGCAAAAGGCCGTGAGAGGTTGAAGGCTCGTCACAGCCCCGCTGGCAGGTCCACGGAGCGGCAGACGGGCTCTGCTCTCACTGGAGCCTTTTGGCTACTGACTGCAGACTCCACAGACTGAGCTGTGCTGTTTGGTCCCAGCCTCCTTTATGGAACTTCAATGCATAGGAAGAACGGCTGCCTCTTTCACTCATGCTTGCAAGACTTTAACAGGACTGGACTCACACCTACTTATGTCCTGCCTGTCCGAGATCACCAATTTCAGTCCATTCTGTCACTGGAAAATTGCTCATTCTCTTGGGTAAGTCAGAATTAACCTTCTGTGGCGGTGGGAATATGGTTCAGCACAGGGTCAGCATGGTGCTGACTGACAGCCTAAGGCCACAGGCCTTGACCTAGGGTCCAGCCTGCCAGGGCTAATACAGTTTCCAAGGCATGGTTGTTAATTTCTTGTATGCTCTGGAGTATTATCAAGAAATAGAAATACACAGGACTTAGGCAAATCCAAAAATCCACAAGATGCCTTTTGTACTGTTTGACACAATCACACAAATGTTTCTTTCATGTCAAATACCCCTGGTGTTTTGCTGATTCCAAAGAGAAATGCCTTCGAGTGGTAACTGCAGTAACTAGTAAATAGAATTATAACTGCTTACTGAAAGAATAAACACACTGTAATGATACAAGGGCAGAGCTGGTACAAAATATAGTCTCCATTAGAGAGAAGTCAAAAGTCTCTTCAAAAGGAGACAGATGTGAAACATTATGCTAGTATTTCCTCAAGGGCAGCACTTAAGTAGTTCTTTGCTTACAGAAATGTATCACAGAAGGTTTATATCAAAGTAACATTAGCCCAAGTTATTTGTGTAAGAGGGGATAACCATCTCCTTTTGGAATTTCACAGATAGGCTTATCAGATATGAGAAATATGGCACAGAAGTAACGAGAGCCTTCAAAAGATGCTCTTTGTCCCCGAGCCTTTCTCTGGAGAACAAAATGTCCTGAGGGGACTCTGAAACAACAGTTGTCTGTTTTAAGGGAAAAAAACAGATATGTTCAGATTACGGTATTAAAGAAGGTGCACAGCTCTCTGGAGCATTCTCTGTGACCCGCACGTTACAACGGGTAACGAGCCGACGTCTGAAGGCTCTGAGTTTCATAGAACAGGAGGACAGTATTATAGCAGTTCCCAGTTGGACTCCACAAAAAATGCTGTTGGGATTGCTGTCCCAAAGGGTTACAGCTCTTTCTAGCTATGTTGTTTTGGTTTTAATACTGTCCTATGACATCCAGGTGTTTTAATAGTGGTAGTATCAGCTGGGAGTGAAAGCATTGGCAGGGGGATTGGACTCGATCTCCAGAGGTCCCTTCCAACCCCTACCATTCTGTGATTCCATGATTCTGTGATTCTCTCTGAGCAAGAAGGCAGGACTGGATTTCAGAGGAGTGGAAAGGCCCTCAGAGGCTGATAGAGCGATCTTGGACGTAAAGAAGTCATCGTGATGTCTTGAAGATACCACAGGAGAAGCCAGAGTGCGCCCGTAACTGCTTGCCAGAACTCGGAGTGTTTGCACTTGCCCCAGTGTCACAACTCTGGGCTATGAGGAGAGCTGACGCTTGTCTGCAGGGCGCTTTAGGGAGGGAACAACTTACATCAGGCGTTCTGACTGCACGGTAATTAAACTGCAACGGTAAAGGAGTTAAGAGAAGGTGAAGTGTGGTAGGTCTCTGTTCCTTTTAGTAGACATCTATCTTCAGGTTAAGCCACTGCTTTGGCATCTAAAAAAAGCTTTCCATCAATCTCACTTAGGTAGCATGGATAATCTTTCTGTATCTGCACCCTTATATAAAACACAAACTTCCCTCTCCTAAGCAGACTTGACTGGGTCAAGGACTGCCTTTGAGGGTGCAGAAATCACACCATAAAGGCACCATGAAGACCTGATCTCAGTTCAGCTCCGGGGGTGCTGCTGCAGCACAAATAACCACACGCATGCCCAGTTGTGCAGGCAGTGCCATTGCTCGCTGACACCGAGGGCGAAGGGAGGCCCTTTACCTGATCTAGGAGCCTGATTTTGAGTGTTTCTATAAACAGCATTCTCAGAGGCCAAGGAGAAACCTCATGCTCCAAAAGCACTTATTAATATGTAACAACGAAGTTATTTATTCTTTTTAAATGTTAACTGAAAAGAATACACATTTTGTACATTGATGGTAGACTATAAGAACCAATCCACTATTCTATTGGGCTTCAAAATATAAATGTTTTGAGTTCTCAAAGACTTTTCTGAATTCTATATAAATTTCCCATAAAAGGGCTTTGTTTTCAGCGTGGTGCCTGGTTTTCCCCGAGAGCGCAGCAGAGGGGCTGGTTAGGTATGCTGTCATACTGAGTGGGTCATGTTAGCAAATTCTTTTCTAAAAAAGAGGTGTCAGATTGTTCAGCCAGCTGAAGTAATCCAGTTGGCAGGAGAGCGACTTAATTCAATAAGCAGAATTTTATAAACACTGTGGTTCTTTGTTTAGCAGCCAGATTCTACAAAATTAGCTCCAGCTCTGAAATAACTTCTCTCCCCACCCTCCCCAGACTATCCCCCTTCTGTCCTGCACATCACCACCTCTCCCCGCTGCCTTGTTTTGTCTGGTGCCAATGGGCTCTGGAGCCGTTCCGCACATCCCCTGCAGGGATCCCTCCGGGCCCGCCCAGAACCTGCTCATGGCACCCGTGCTGGAGCCTGGGGGGCCGGGGGTGGCTGGAAGGGACACTGCCATCTTGGTGTCCGTCACGCTGTCCCATGGTGCAGTACTTTGCTTCTCTCTGGAGGAAGTGCCAGGTGTCTAAAATACATCCTCAGCAGGAATGTGATGACAGATGTCAGTCTCAATCTGTCTGTAGGCATGGCCAGGCAGGGAGGACCCATGTTCCTTCAGCGCTAGGAAGAAAGATCTTACACACAAAGTTTGCTCCAAAGCATGTCCTGCAGGGAAGGGGCTCTGGGACTGCTGGTCATGGCTGGCAAGGCCTGAATCTCATGGGCTTTTTCCCTCCACAGTGCTCTGCTGGTGTTCCTGTCTTGCAGTGTGCACCCAGCACTGGCAGCGTGGCAAGGACAGATAGTGTACAAAATACCAGTCCGTACTGGAGGTCCCTGTGCAGCGGGCAGCTCCCACGGGCAGCAGCTGCCTGCTCCAGGCTTTCAATGCAAACCTGTCCCCCCAACACTGTTGGAGGAGCTTCCCAGGACAGTGCCGGGGAAGGTTGGGGAGCAGCCAGACCCCTGCACTGTCGGGGAGGGTAGGTGTCTCCAGGACTGCTCTCATAGCTGTTCTTTCTCTGAATCCACCTCTTCCCTGCTCTCCCCTGCCACAGTAGAAAGGATCAGGACAAACAGAAGGGAATCTTCCCGGTGCTGCCTGTGCTCTGAGGGTGGCAGGGCAGAGCAGCGTGCGCATTACTGCTGTGTTCAAGCTCACAACCGGGAGAGCTGGAAGAAATGGAAAATGTTATGCCTAGATCAGGGACCTTCTGAGGAGGACTGGAGGAAGCAGGGTGAATGGTCAGGGCCAGGCCAGGAGGGGTCCCACTGCAACATGCAGAGCCAGGGCAAAGCACCTCATGTCCTGTGTCAGCCTCGGTCCCTTCCCCACCGCCCCTAAGCTGCTTCGTCGTTTCAGGGAGAAGCCCAAAGTGGCCAGCCAGGCTTGGTCCCGTCACAAGGAGAGCACCCTGAGGTGTTCCTGTGGTGGACTTCTGTTCAGATTGATGAACAATGCAAACCAGTGCTCCAGAAGGTTGTATTAATGGAAAATACCAATTTTCCCATTAGCCCATGTTTCAAATCGCATCGAGAGAGGTGTTCAGAAATAGCACTGGCTGACAATACAAGTACGTGGCTGTCTGATTTATGTGGTGCCAAGCTTTACCACCCTTTTCACCGAGTGAGCCATTTTCCTGGCTGAACGCAGTGCCGCTGACTGCGAGTTTGGCAGAGCCTGGCTGACGGAGGGCGAAGGTGCACAGCAAGTGCTGCTCCTGCCTCAGTCTGGCAGCCACACTGTCATGATGTGCGTCTGTCATCCACAGATCCTCTGCTTTGTTTTTCAGACGTACCTTCATAATCTTAAAACAGATGTGACTGAAATTCCAGGCAAAGCTACACTACAAATGTTACCCCTTTTCTACTACTGCCATTTGATTTATCATTTGCTTTTCTTCTCAGGGCTGCTGTTTTCTGGATGGAGTGTTTTTTAATAGTTGGCATTATGAGAAAACACACACATGAAGAAAGAAGTAAATGGAAGACAAATCACCAGCATGGCCATTAATTCTTCTGGGGAAAGGACAGCCTACCTTCTTCAAGCATGCAGACCTGCTGCAGAATATATGAGGTAAAAATAGAAAGCAGAGTACTAAAACAAAGAGGGAGTAAAGATTAACATGGGGACCTGGTGGCCTAGGTATAGACAGCCCTACCCCTCTACAGCGGCTTACAGTAATGGAGAATATTCTGCAGCCAGCATGATTTGGCCAATACCCAAAATATAACCAGAGATCTGACAGTAGGGATTGCAGCTAGAAAATGTGGCATTCTCTTTGGCACAGCTGTCATATTATACTAAGACAGTTACTTCCCATTAATCCCAATTAATACTTTCTTTTTCCACTCTGAGCCAGGTTCTCTGGTCAGCAGTAATTCGGGGGGGGGGGGGGGGGGGGGGGGGGGGGAGAGGACA